>JANHGL010023223.1:0-42176 GCA_024611195.1 Ceyx melanurus | reverse complement strand
GAATCTCATGGACCGGAGTTCCGCAAACAAATGCGTCGCATTAACCGCCTGACCGGCGCCCATGTCACTGTAAGCACCGTGCACTGAGCGCGCCTCACTAGAGGTTTCTGTTTAGTGTGCCTGGTGTGCTATGAGTAGCATACTTGTTCTTGTTACGTGTCTCACAGTTGTTGTCAATACAAATCCGTATCCAAGTATATGCCGGTTCCATAGGTATTATTTTGGGGATGATGGTGGGAATGGGTTGAGGAAGATGTGGCGAGTTGTTAGTCATATAGTTTTTAAAGGATACCCTATGTAAGTTGTTGTTTTTTTAACTTTTAGTTTAAAATGAAAACAGTTTAATTATACCAGTTTAATTATACTAGCTCCATGTTCAGAATAATATTTGGGGAAGAGCAGTCTGTTTTAGTTCAGATGTATATCAGTAGAAGCTAATGGATTTATGATACTTAAAAATAATATGTCTGGGAAGATCAGTTAAGATAGTGGCTTTAGGGAGAATACAAAACCAGTATAACAATACTGGCATATCACCGCAATGCATTCTAAACAGTACATCATTTAAGATTAAACCTTCTGAATGACTGGCCAGGTTCTTTTTTATTTTAAACCTAGGTCTATCATAATTTTAATGATGAGGTGACATCGTACCGTCAGCATTGGTGGCGGTGCAACGGCCGCTGCCAAAACAGAAGCCCTTACTTTGGATATGTGAAACGTGCAGTGAATAGAGCACCCTCTGCACAAGACTTTTGGTGGGTTGAGCATCAGAAAATGTGTGGAGGCACATTCATAAAAGTGAAGGAACCAGAGAAATTCTCTAAGAAATCCAAGGCGAAAACTCAGACAGAAAACCTTCCAAATTCCAAATCAACTAACAAAGGTATTTATGTTGGTGGTGTTTTTTTTTCTTTTCCAGTATATTCTTGTCTAAAAAGTTCCTTGAAGAAATGCGGGTCATGAGCTTTGTTTAGATATTACCACAGTGTAGCAAAGAACAGAAAAAGAATTTGTGCCACTTTCTTTGTGCTTTTCTAGGCTCCTTCTCAACCTCACTGTTTGCAAAAGATTTAGCTTGCACAGTTTTCAGGCTGTACATTTTGGAGGTGTAGTATGTAAAATCCTAAGCCCGTGACATATATGAAGTTAATAACGTCCTCTCTTCTTTTGCAGGTGAGACTCAAGCACATGCTCTACAGAGTCCCATGCCCTTCAGTGGGAAGGGATATCAGCTTGGAGGAGGAGACAGTGGACACTCAGAAAAAAGCATGAATTCCACCAGCAGTGCTAGGAACAGTGAGACACCTGGTTCACAGCATTGTTCAGTAAGGACAGTGCCAATTCCTAAATATGAGGTCAAATTTGAAAAATCACCTCATAGTGGCATCTTCTTTCCACTTTATACTGATGATGCCAATGAGAAAATCAATTTAGCCTCAAAGCGTGAATTTCCGAAACTCTCTGTTGCTAATACAGAAGCTTATGAGAATGTTGGTGGATCACCTGTTAAAATTGGTCGTGTTATGGAAGAAAGAACAAAGCATGGCTCTGCCAATGGCAAGAGGGTTATGCCGCTTTCTAACAGGCTACCAAAAGGAAGTTGTTTTGAGCACAGAGAAACAGCTCAGGTTGCATCTGAGAAAAAAGGCTCAGAGTATACTGACGTGGTGCAGCAGTGGCCAAAAATGGAAGACAAAACAGCCTTTGAAAACTATTTCTTTAAAAAAGGAAATACTGATGTCACTTCACATATAAGAGCACCTGGGAAACCCAAAGCTGAATCTAGAGTGTCCTCTGCAAGTTCCAGCACTGCTGTAAGGCAGGATAAAAAAGTCCGTTGTCCTGTTTGCCAGACTGAGGTTTTGGAGTCTACAATAAATGAACACCTTGATTCTTGTATTGAATGAAATCTTTCAGAAAGCTGTCTCAAAAAAAAATAAGCCAGGACTTGAGAGTGTTGCATGAAAATTACTTTGCTCAGGATTTACTTAGCTGTGGTTACTTCCTCATGTGCCTGTTGCTGGAATTGAAAATACTGTCAGCAGACTGAAAAACAATTTTTGTGGAGTTCCACATCAGTGCTGATGAGGAAGTGAGCAGATACTTGTGTTCCAAAGAATCAAATGCTCAGGTTTGCGTAGGTGGGTGTTTGTGCCAATGTTCTTGCTGCAGAATCTGGGTAACACAGGAGAAGGTAGATACCTGCTGAACTGTGTATTTTCAGGGCAGTTAAGACATTTTTAATCCTGCTTATTCGTTTTTGTTCTTAGGACTCCTTGTTTTTAAGTGTTTTTGGCCATTTTTAAAGTTAACCACCTTTAGTAGATTAAAATGGCATCGAACAAAGGAATTCTTAAGTTAACCACCCATAGTACATAAGAATTCCTTTGTTCAATGCAATGTACTTAAGTGCCCTGTATTTTTACCACAGTAAATATTTTGTATAAACCAGAATTACACTTTTGGGTCGTCCTTTTAATCTGCTGCCTTTTTAAAAAGGTAGCTGAGTGTGAGAATCTCAAATAAGGCTTTTGTCAAAGATGGGAGAGGCCAGAAAGAAATAGTGATGCTGCCTATTATTGCTGCAACGTTAAATGGCCTCAGATGCATACGTTTGCCTTTATGCAGCCGGTTACTTGCTGCTCCCTTTTGCAGTTGGGAAATAAATGATGTGCAATAGAATTCTGCAAATGCTATCTTAGCTCTTTAAAATGTCGCTTTATTTGTTTAATTTTGTTTAATTCGAATTGGATTGTCTTGCATATTCTGAATAAATTGGTTGTGAATATTAAGTTTTCATGGGTTTCACATGGCAATTATGGCCATCTTGTGTTACCACTGAGGTCACCTCTCTATTAAACCAGGCTGATGTATTAGATACTTTCTGTATCAACACCGTTTCTCCTTAAGCTTCCTTATAACAACAGGTATTAGTCTGCATCAGCCTCTGCCTTCTCCATAATTTTAGTGCAGTTCCACTTCTGTTGCATTTCTGTGGGAAAATTTTACAAATACTGATTTTAAAACTTGATTTGCCATGTTAATTTACATACTTCCTTCTTAAAATTACACTGTCACTGTTCCCAGTGAAATTTGATGTTTACAAGGACAGTACTATATAGAATTATTTGTACTATCACGTTTTAAGATGAGGACTCCACATCAGGAATGGTCTCACAACATGAAGCATTTTTTTTGAGATGTTCTCCTTCCTGTTGTCAGCTGTTTCCTAGCTTGTCTTTCCCACTGCAGCTCATAAGAGTAGAGGAAAAGGGAGGATGGAGGTTATTGTTGAAGGGATGGGATTTTTCTAATGTAATCTTTTTACATGAGAGGTGTTCATTTGAACAACCACTAGAAAACAAATGTGGGAATTGACCCTTAGTTGGTGAATAGTGCCTTTCAGAGCATAGGGGAACTTAAGCTATAGGCAAGCCCTGTCTCAAATAGCACAAATGTCCTAAAATAGATGTATTTATTGAACAATTGAGCAATTCTGGACCGGCTGAGGAAAAACATCACTTCTGTCCATATACGTGTGTACAATGAAATATTATGATGCCAAGATCTCTCGTATATAAAGCACTTGGGCGAGTAGGCTTTGCAGTTGCTACCTATTTATTGCAGGCTGTGGGTTTTTTGGGTATGGTACTGTGAATGCTGTTTCTATAAGTTTATTCTTTAACTCAGTGTCCTTCCCAAAATTCTAACAATGACTACCAGTGTGTTTTTAAAATATGCTGGTAAATTTGTGAAAAAGGTGCGGAATTTCATCTTCTCTCTCAGTTGACTTTGTCCTGACTGAGTTTAGGTAGTGTCTGTAACAACACAAACTAGGAATGAGCCTTGAACAAACATGCTCCACTGAACTGCAGAGTAAGTTGCCTAACTGGGAATCTGAGAAACAAGTTGATGTATTTGATTTCTGAGACAGATTGGATATGAGAGAGGTCCTGTGTGTGCTATTTGTCAACAAAAGGTTCTGTAAACTATAAAGGCAAGAGCAATCTCATTCTGCAGTGTTCTACTGGAAGTGTTTGGAGAGATTAACTTTTGTAGAGATTAAACTACCCAAGCGGGGATTACTTAGCTGTTTAGATAGATAATAAAAAGAGGTTGCTCTAAAGTTGCCTTGAAATGGGTTATTGGGCAAGGAATCTTTACAGGCAGGTATTTTCAAGTATTTTTTTACTTTATGAGAATGTCATCTGGGAAGCTTTCATACTGCTCAGTGAGTTTTGATGAAGGAGCAGGAACTAGATTTTTTTTATTATTATTATTTTTTCTCCAGACTAATAAACATGAATTAGTTACCTGGAAGAAGTTATGTAATGGAAGTTAATTCATCTATGCTTTACCATCTCTAGGAGTCCAAGCACTATTTTTTTTCACTGGAGAGATCTAGGTTGCATGGGAAGGCTGTTCTTACAGCAAGTTCAATGCTAATACCTGTGCCTAAGCTGATGAGCAAGCTATTTATGTGTAGGTGTGCCTACTACCTCTGGCGGGGCAGGTGCTGCTGTTTAAATTGTGCAGAGATTAGTTACCCGGGCCTCCTTTCTAGGAATGTTTTTCAAGAGAACAGGTCAGTGCTGTTCATTTGGAACAGGCTGTGCCACTGCCACGGGGCCAGTGTTAGTAATAAAGGATACCAGGTAATAACACACTACACAGACGAAGGGCAGAGAGGGTGTAGTTGTAACTGAACCATCAATGAATGATTCCTGCGATGCCAAGTAGCTGTTACAGGCTTCTCTTGCTGCAGTAGTAGGATGTGCTACAGAGTAAATGGCTTGTAAGGATTTTCTTATGTTTTCTGCCAGAGCCCCTCACTTCTGTTGGATTTTCTATAAACACAGTATCCCTATACAACCTTGAAGTAAAGGAACCTATGCTGTGCTGAAGTGAAGGGTAACATCAAGAAAGAGCAAAGGGCGAGTGTCTGAGGAAAAGCAAGATGGGCATCTCTTCTGTTTACAAAGAGGGAAGGGCTGGTAGAAGATGTGCTGGTTTGAGGTTGTCTGGGCCACAGTGACCATGATATGATAGAATTTGCAATATGTGGTGAAGCCAGGACCGGCAGCAAAACTTCTACCTTGGACTTCCAGACGGCTGACTTTGGACTATGCAGGATGCTGGTGCAGAGAATTCCTTAGGAAGCAGCCCTCCTAAATAAAGGGGCCCAGGAAGGCTGGGCTTACTTCAAGAATGCAACTCTGAGGGCACAGGAGCAGCTGTTCCTATGTGTCAAAAAATGAGCTGGTGGGGTAGAGAGCCTGGCTGAACAAGGAGCTTTTGCAAGAATTCAGGGGGAAAAAAAGAGTGTATCACCTTTGGAAAAAGGGGCAGGTGACCCAGGAAGCATTTAAGGATATTGTCAGGTCACGTAGAAAGAGATTAGAAATGCAAAAGCACAGTTAGAACTTAAGCTGGCCAATTCTGTTAAGGATAATAAAAAAATGCTTCTATAAATACATTAATAATAAATGGAGGGCCAGAGAAAATACTTATTTCTTATTGGATGAAGGGGAGAGCACACTGACAGAAGACAAGGAAAAGGCTGAGATACTTAAAACTTTCTTTGCCTCAGTCTCCAACACAAAAATAGATTATCGTCAGGGCAACCGGGCTCCTGAGTTGGTAAGCAGGGATGGGGAGCAGAATATCCCTCCTGTAATCCAGGAGGAGGTAGTTAGGGACCTGCTGTGCCACTTAAATCCTCACAAGTCTGTAGATTCAGATGGGATTCACCCGAGATTCCTTAGGGAGATGTCACAAAAGCTAGTTAGGCTGCTCTCCATCATTTATCACCAGTCCTGGCTAACTGGGGAGGTCCCAGATGGCTGCAGGTTGGCCAGTGTGACACCCATCCACAAAAAAGGCCAGAAGGACGATCCAGAGAACTCTAGGCCTCTCAGCCTGACCTCAGTGCCTGGCAAGGTTATGGAACAGACCATCCTGAGTGCCATTGAGCAGCATATACAAGACAACCAGGGGCTCAGGCCCAGTCAACATGGGTTTAGGAAAGGAAGCTCCTGCCTAACAAATCTGATCTCATTCTGTGTCTGGGTGTCTGACCGGAGAGATGAAGGGAAGGCTGTGGATGTTTCTGCCTAGACCTCAGCAAAGCCTTTGACACAGTCCCCCACAGCATCCTCCTGGAGAAGCTGACAGCACATAGCCTAGACAGGTGCACCCTGGGTTAGAAACTGTCTGGATGACAGGGCACAGAGAGTGGCTGTGAATGGTGCCACATCCAGTTGGTGTCTGGTGACTAGTGGTGTCCCCCAGGGTTCAGTACTGGACCCGGTTCTATTCAACATCTTTATTGATGACCTGGATGAGGGGATGGAGTCTAACCTTAGTAAATTTGCAGATGACACTAAGTTGGGACAGACTGTTGATCTGGAGGGCAGAGAGATGCTGCAGAGGGACCTGGTCAGGCTGGGTCGATGGGCTGAGGCCAATGGGATGAAGTTCAACACGGCTAAGGGCTGGGTCCTACAGTTCAGCCACAATAACCCCCTGCAGTGCTACAGACTGGGGGGCAGTGGCTGGAGAGTAGCCTGGTTGAGAGGGACCTGGGTGTACTGTTGACAACCAGCTGAACGAGTCATCAGTGTCCCCAAATGTCACAGAAGGCCAATGGGATCTTGGCTTGTACCAGGAATGGTGTGGCCAGCTGGACCAGGGATGTGATTCTCCACCTGTGTCTGGCACTGGGGAGGCCTCACCTGGAGCACTGGGGGCAGTTCTGGGCCCTGCACTTCCAGAAGGACATTGAGGGGCTGGAGGGTCCAGAGGAGAGTGACAAGACTGGTGAAGGGACTGCAGGAAAAGTCTTATGAGGAGAGGCTGAGGGAGCTGGGGCTGTTCAGCCTGGAGGAGACTCAGGGGAGACCTCATCATTCTCTACAGCTACGTGAAAGGTGGTTGTAGGCAGGTGGGGGCTGGACTCTACTCCCAGGCAACCAGTGACAGAACAAGAAGGCATGGCCTGAAGCTGTGCCAGGGAAGGTTTAGGTTGGATATTAGGAAGCACTTCCTTACAGAAAGGGTCATTAGACACTGGAATGGGCTGCCCAGGCAGGTGATGGAGTCACCATCCCTAAAGGTGTTCAAGGAAAGATTGGATGTGGCACTTAGTGACATGGTCTAGCAGAGTGTCATAGTATCGGGTCTTAGACTGGACTTGATGATCTCAAAGTTCTATTCCAGCCTCAATAATTCTGTGTAATTCTCAAGTGGCGAATTGGAGCAGATCAGGGTGATGATGGGGTGACAGAGACTGCTCTGGCTGGATAATGATAACAAACTGCCATCACAGCTGTTTGCTTCAACACTGCTGGACCTGGTCATCCCTGAACATGGTGTCTGTGCATCAGCTGTTGCCTTTTGCAATCTTAAATTGAAAGGCCACTCAGAGCTTGGATTGGGTGAGCTCCCGAGGTTACATCTGACCTACACACCCCTATGAGCACATGCTTGTTGCTACTTGACATAGTCATGAGTGGCAAAACAGCTGCTCTCCATCAGCTGCTTCTTACCTGCTAGCTAGTGCTCATGGATTTACCTCCAAACTAAAATATCCAAGTTCTTAGTTGCATCTGGATTATTACAGCTGTTTTGAAATTTTGTTCTTAAAGAAACAATTGCACTAAATTTCCCTTAAAGTGTAGATTAGGGGTAGACAGGCCATGAAAGAGACTTTGCATTTCAATTTGCCTGTGAAAATACACCATGTGTGTTCGCGTGTGCTTGTGTATATGGAAAAATATCCCAAGATACCAGGCTGTAGAGAGCCGTGGGATTCTTCCACAGGCCGTTAGGTGGCACTCCTTTCACTTAAGGAATACTTCGTTCTTCCTCTCCAACCTATACAGGGACAGAACAGAAAGTGCAGAATTAGCAGGTTCCCATTTCCCCTACGTTTGCACTCCAGGTTAAAGCTGTAACAGCAGTACCACAAACAAGTTTAAGAAGCAGTAAGACGGGAGGAAGGTCTGCAACTAGCTGAGAGATCAGTAAATTTACAGCTAACTGGGTTTTTCTGTGTTTTTTTTAGACACTTGGAAGATGAGAAAGTAGCACCTTTTTCTAGTTGAGGGCTCAGTGAATAACCACAAAGGCATCCTTTTGTGGTCTTAATCTACTGCATGCACCACTTCTATCCATTGTAGTGAAAACTGTGATTTTCTGTCACCATCTGGCATCAGCCCAGCTCCACAAGGGGCAGGATGGAGTTCTAGGAAGTCAGAGGACTTTATGAAACACGAAACTAATTAACCCCTGCACTTCAGCTAAGCCTGAGAGCTGCCGGGGTGTGACAGTCTGAGGGAAGTGTGATGAACTGTAGGTGTGAAAGCTAAAAAAAGGGAGCCAGCCATGGCCTTAATCTTTCCATACCCTTTTAGCTTCTGCCAGGCCAGGCTGGTTTAAGACTAGATTAAGTTTCTAAGAAGGTGCAGCAGCTTGGCCTGAATAGCTCACCCTGTAGCTGTTCCATCCATCCCTTATCATTCACATAATTTTGTCTGAGTTTTTTGGGTGCTAATAAGTAATAGACCCAACATTTCATAAATTGCATAAAAAAGAATGTTTGAAGGTGCAAAAACCAACTAGCCAAATTTTGGGGTCTTCCATTCTTAATTTAGAAAAAGTAACTTTTTTTTTTTTTATGACATAAAGGTCTGGACCCTAATTTCTGTGTTCACTGCAAGTACCTGCTCTCCAGAGATCTGTCACTAGTTGCATAAAAAGTCTGGGGTAAGATGTGAACTAGAGCTCAGTGGTATATTGTGGTACCTGGTGTGGTATCTTAGCTATAGGAATATGGTTTAGTTGGGGGCTTTACTCCTCCTAGTATCTTCATTCAGCAACGTAGTAATGAACTGTAGGGCCATAGGGACTCACTGCTTTTACTCCACCTACTCACCACTGATTTGCTCCCCTGCTTTTACCTTCCCACTGACCACGCTGCTCTCTTCCCAAAAGCATCCCACTAATTATCTGCTTTCTTCCCAGAAGGATCCATTTGGTGGGTGGGCAGCCACTCATCTGTAAGCATTTTTTGATTCACCAGGAGGGTATGGGCTGTATTTTGAGAGTGGCATGAAGCAAAGGAGCTGTGCAAATCTCTTGCTTAGGGGGTGCCTGCCCGCACAGGCTGGCACAGCTCTTCAGGACTTGCTTGCAGCTGGCATATGGTGAGGCGTAGGCTGCCCACAGCACCCACACATGGCTTGAGGAAGCACTGGCCATTTTGTTCATCTCAAGGGCAGCACTTCTCTGAAGGAAGAAAGCATTCAACTGGACTAGTTTATTTTTTACCCATTCAAACACCCCCCTTCACTTGGAGCAAAGTCCCACAGGCCTGGCCCTTTCAATGGGTAAGCCAGCACACACTTGCTGTTTGACAGGCATTACTCCCAAGACTCTTAGCGGTCATGCTACGTATAGTGCACAACACATTTTACACTGGCTGGTTCCAACCAACAGTAAGACAAACTCCCTGTTGTGTGACAGGACCACAGAACTCGGCATGGGCTGCTCCAGATAACGTGGTAGTGGAACTATATGGTACAAAGTATGGGCTGTTCTAGCAGATTGGGAACAGAAACACACCCGAAGGGAAGAGTCATCCTGAGTATAAAACATCAGAGGCTTCAGAGAGGACAGCACCTGCTCACGGTGGGTATGGAAAACTGCGAGCAAAGGACTTCAGCTGTAAATCTGCTGTCTTCTGCAGCATATGCTGCTCAGAATTATTTAGGTTATTCCTTTGATTTGCCTATAGCAGTACCTACATAGGAAATTCAACAGTGAGAGTGGGTAAACACAGGGACAGGTTGACTGGAGAGATTGTGGAAGCTCCATCCTTGAAGATATTTAATCCCAAACTGGACAGGGTCCTGGGCCAGCTCTGAGTGACCCTGCTTAAAAACAGGAGAGCTCAACCAGAGCACCTCCAGGATTCCCTTCCTACCTCTGCAGCCCTGGGTTTTGGCCTAACAACCCCATGAGCACTTCAGGGCAGAGTGAAATTACAGCTGAAGGCAGTTAAGATCGACTCGTTTTGGCACAGGCCAGGAACACTTACACCATCTCGAACCACCAGTTTATTTCCAGCTTCATGTTTCTTCATCTGCTTGCAAAGTTTGCCATGGGCAGCTCTTGTCACTGCTACCATCCAGACCACATCCATGAGGATTAAGACCCTCATCTCATGCATCAGAGGCTGGGGGACTTCAGGCATGAGACAGGCACATGTCATGATACAAAGACAGGTATGAGGAAGCTCTGACCTACCAAGCTGGACAGAGGAGCGGGTAGGTGGATAATCTCACAGCCTGCCCTGAAAAGGCAGGTTTTAATTGCTCTTTCCTTACCAAGCCAAAGTGAGAGGAAGATGATTATCAGCCCTACAGATGGCATAAATTAAAGCTCAAATGTAATTAACTCTGAATGTATCTATAAGAGATTTAGAAGGCAAGAAAAGCATCTGATGACAGGAAATAGGAGGTATTTCAGGCACTGAAAAACCCTAAGAGACTATTCAAGCTAGCAGGCAACATTTCCCAGGCAATGTGGCAGTTAAAAGGACACCATGAAAGAGGTCTTACTGCTAACATATGGGTTGACACTAGGATCTGGAAATGCAGTGTAGCTGAAGCAGACACACATCCCAGGTGGTAAGTGATGCCGTGACTCTGAAGCTGCTTGCAAGTCATTACGCACATAAGCATCCCCTGAAGGAATGAAGAGACCTCAGTTTGGAGGAAAATGCTGAAAGTTGCCTTAATGCAGCCTTCCTAGTAATCCTTTTACAGCCTCCAGAAATCTTCCCCCAAGATTCTTCAGCAGCCAAGCACTTCCCACCCTTAGCAGCACATGCACCAAAACACACACAGGGTCATGGTCAGTCCATACCCATCCTGAAGCAGGTACTGAGGGAAATTCTGCCCTAACTTCTTCAGGAACAGGAGAGAGATTGGAGATATCTGCTGTTGGGCAAGCTTTGAGTTGAACTTTTGTTCAACGATGCATTGAGCCCAGCACTGAAGTGTGTTTTCACATGCAGCTGTAGATTTGTGTCCAAGTGATACCATTTTCAGGAGAATGACAAGTAGATGTCTTGTTTGTGAATCTCGCAACAGTTCTCCTTCTGTCTCTCCCTTTCCTTTCTTCAACAGAAAGAGTACCCAAGCTCAGTGTGAAAATGCTCCTGGGTGATGTAGCATGGTTATTTATATACACTGAATTCAGTGCCAGCTGAAGGGCACGTCCCATGAACTTTCACAGTTCAGTTATGTTATGTATAATTCTGCCACCTCTGCCAAAAGAGCACCCTCAGTAATTCAAGGTTAGTTTGCTTCCCCGAGACTGTCAGCAGCTTGCCACACTGAGCTTTTGTCAAGGAGCAGCGATTCAGGGCAGGAAGAAGCAGCAGCAGCAGCCAGAGGCTACACTGCTGGCTATGGCTTAGTAGCCACTACTCTGTAGGCATTCTTTACAACTTTCAGCCAAGGGCTCAGGTAGCACCTGACCATATGGAAAGGCAGGCACTAGGCTGCTGCCAGTCTTCATCTCAGGTAAAAAAACATAAACATTTTCCTCATCAAGTATTTTCTTAGAATCATAGAATGGTTTGTGTTGGAAGAGACCTTAAAGATGATCTAGTTCCAAACCCCCTGCAATGGGCAGGGAAACCTTCCACTAGACCAGGCTGCTCAAAGCCCCATCCAACCTGACTTTCAATGCCGCCAGGAATGAGGCATCCACAACTTCTCTGGGCAACCTGTTCCAGTGTCTCACTACCCTCACAGTAAAGAACTTCCTAGTATCTAATACACATCAACAATCTTTCAGTTTAAAGCCATCACGCCTTGTCCTGTCACTACATGCATTTAAAATAGTCCCTCCACATCTTTCCTGTAGCCCCCTTTAAGTACTGGAGGGCCATGATAAGGTCTCCCTGGAGTCCTCTCTTCTTCAGGTTGAACAACCCCAACTCTCTCAGCCTGTCTTCATAGCAGAGATGCTCCAGCCCCTGATCACCATCATGGGTCTCCTTTGGGCCTTCCCCAACAGGTCCATGTCTTTCTTATGTTGAGGGCTCCAGAACTGAACATAGTACTCCAGGTGTGATCTCACAGGAATGGAGTAGACGGGGAGAATCACCTTCCTTGATGCTGACCTCCTGGGCCACACTCTTTTAGATCCAGACCACAATACAGTTTGTTCTATAACTTAATCCAACACTCACAAAAGGGGTGTAGCACAAAAGCTTGCAGCTTGGCTGACAGCACACTGGACACTTGGGGAGCTAACACAGCCTGGAAGAAGACAAAGGCACTGGTTTAGAAAGAGACAGGAGAGCCCCCAGTTCATATGTGCAAGCAGAAATGGGAAGGGAATGTGCTGGGAAGGGAGGAAGCAGAGCTGTTGCTTCCCGTGCCCTCTCACCTAAGGAAAACTAGAGCAAATTTCCAATCCTACCATAAGTGCTGGAAGTGCAACTAGCTGCGTCCCACTGCTGCTACTTCTTCATCCCTGCACTGCTGGAGGTTCTAGTCATAGATAAAGCTGCCTCATAACACCTAAACAAGAGCTTGCACCTTTGTCATCAACAACAAAACCTGCTACCAACCAGAACACACATCCTTTGAAGGCCACAAGTTAAAATAACTTTTGGTTGCACAGCACAACATCCACCACCTAAACCAGAGCCACTCATCTCTTGGACATCTTTCTGATTTTAGGGAGAGGCCTTGTCCTCATGAGGACACCAGGGGGACCCAGCCACTCGTTCTTGCTTCCCTCTATCCTCAGGAGCAGGTTCCAGGGGAACTTCTGCACCCCCAGTGCTCCTGGTCACAGCCCCGGCAGTGACCAGCAGCCCCAAGTCACAAGTGGCAAGGGTTGTGCAAACCTCCCCCTGCACCCTCAGGGTTTTTACTGTAAAATACAGCTCCCTGGTTATGCCGCTGCCTACCACTGCACGATCAGGAAATTGAAGCAACTCCCAAGTATACACTGTGTTTTTCCTACTGGTGTTATTTTAAATAAAGGGATTTGTTTAACAACTAAAATATTGTCATAATGCAGGTGGGGAAAATGTCATCAAAGAAGTTGAGAAATTGCTGCCTACATCCCATTAAAGACTTCTACAGGTAACAAAACTTAGGACTGAAGAGATTTCATTTATGACAGTTTTTGCTTGTTCTTTAAAATGTGACAATGCAGAACATATGCCCAGCAGCACATTAATTACTATGATGCTGTAGCTGGGGGAAGGGGGGAAAACAAATAGACCCCATCTGACAGCTCAAACCTTGGTCTTTGCTGTCGGGAACACCATTGACTGCATTCTGATCTCAGACAATGGATTCTGTTATTACCCATGGCCCTGATGTAGACAATCACAGTTCCCTTGAAGAAATCCCTTCTCCTTGATGTCCACAGATGTTGCCAAGTACTCATACAAAAACAGTTCTTCTGACATCTCTTTCAGTTCCAGTAACCCAAGGTACTGTACCCACCAACATCCAAGGTTACCCGTTGCAGGTTTAGGGGTTGGTGGGGTTTAGTTTTTGCTGGCTAGTGGTTTGTTGTTTTTTTTTCAACACTTTCATTCATATAAGGAAAAACTTCTCAGGATTGCAACAGCAGTTAATTAAGCTCCAAAACTCTCGTTTCCTTGTGTTTCTTAGCTGCCACTATGTCCTCTGTGATAATGCATTATTTATTAAGAGCTTTATAAACTTGCCTACATACAGTAATGTAAGCAAGATACACTTACAACCTAAATTGCTTAAGACAGTTCTGATCATTTTGTTTTCTTGATCCTCACTTTCTTTAAGGCAGTGAAATACAAGCTCATGGCCTGTTACAATATTCAGATATTAGGCTTTCTGTTTGTGAGGTGGAGTACAATTTCTGCATTTTAGTTATGGATTCATCTTATCTTATTCATCTTATTATTACCTTATGCATCTTATTATGGAGTCATCTTTGAAAAAAAAAAAATAAATAAAACACAGCAGCCCTTGAAACAAGCCCAGAAGAGGAACTTGAACTGGTACCACCCTGGCAAACCACAATGACACACAAACAGGCCCACAAGGAGCACTGGATCCACATGGTGAATATTCAGAGATGAAATTTTACTTCACATCTCCAACAGCATTTGAAAGAAATAATGGCTTTTCAGTTTAGATGCTGCCCTGAAGCAGTGAGTTAACTGCATGTGATAATGGCAAGTTGTTAGTGAGCTCTTCCCTACTCAGATGCAAGGCATGCCCTGAAAACTTTCGGTCATGTGAAGATGCTGCTACTGGACTTATGAGCCTAAATGAGCTGGTCACCTTTTCCAGCATTTACCACCACATTATATACAAGGAAGCTACAGTCAACTCTCCTGAAAAGCCATAAACCATTACCAATAGTTTAATCCTGAGCTGCACACTTAATAAGAGGGTGGGGAAAAATAATCCCCCAAGTCCAACAACTTACAACTGGAAGACAGGTAAGTAAACCAACTCCTAGTTCAAGCAAAAAGTTACAAACCTCTCATCTTCAGGGCTAAAAATATGTTATTTTTCAACATACACCCATGAGGAAAAAGGATGGATGGGATGTTTCAACAGCTTTCTTTCATAAGTACTCTGTGTAAACTCTGTACTCTCTCCCCACACTTCATGTTCATCCCTAAAGCAGATGCCTACATCATATTTTTCCTTGACATGTTATGTATTCCTCAAATCCACCCCACACACATTCCATCTGGGTCTCACATATCAGACTTCCCAACCTATTTTGCCATTTATATTCAGCTAATTCCTCCCTTCTTATCCTGATAAGGACTCGATTCCACCTCCAGTGGTTTTGTTGGTCATTTGCATCTCATCTGCCACTTGCACTTTTGAAGCCAACTCTTAGTACCTGCCTCAGCCATGTGGGAGCTATGGGCTTTTTGTTTTGTTCTTTGATTCAGGAAGGGGACAAATGTGCTGCATAATTCACTCAAAGATATGGGGAGAAGCTTGATGGAACTAAGTGGTAGCAAAAGTCAACAGAGCAAATGCTCTGCAACTGGTTTTGTCTGGTAGGTTAGGGGACCTTGAACCTGCTTCCGTCAGCTGCCACCCACCTCCATCAGACAGGGTTAGGCACATTCAGCACACTCCAGTGTGAACACAGCTCCTGCAGCAGTGCAATAGAACAAGTAGACTTCAATGCATTTGCAGTAATTACTTCCATTCAAGCTTTAATCTACATCCACAAAAAAAACCCAAGTACTTCATATGAAAGATGACGATGGGAGATGCAAATTTCTGCAGATCCATATCCACCCCGTTCCCCTCTCCTCCCCCAAAAGCAGATGAGATCCAAAACCAGTTAAGACCCATGAATGTCTTCAAAATCCTTACTGCTCAGTACTCAAATTCCCAATATGCATTTCAAATGCCTACAGCTCTTTGACAATCCGCATGCTTGCAGAAAATGTCCATGTGCTAGACTCATAGGAGTTTGAGACTGTCATTTAGCACTCTCTCATCTTCAAAGCATTCAACAAGCACAACAATGGTACTTTATAGTCTGGTGATACTTACAAGTATGACTTAGACATGTGCTCTTTACACTCCTGACCTGAAAGTGGTCAGCAGAGCCAGACGTTTTACATAAGATGCAGGCTGTCAGCTTCACTTCCCCTCAGACTGGTGACCGCCTGTCTTTCCAGAAACACCCAGGAGAGCCTCCATCTTTCCCTGATGCAGTGCTTGACTTCACTATGCAAAACGATCCCTCTGCTTGTTGTGCTCAACCATGGGATAATTAAAAAACAACAACCAAAAAACACCCACAAATAACAAACAAACAACAACAACAAAAAAACCCAACCAAAAAAAACCCACCTCAGCCAACCAGATGTTTCTTTGGTTACCATATAGCCATTACAAAGCTCATCGAAGAATGCTGAGGGAAATTGTCTGGTATCTCATAGGGGTTGACATCTGTAGACTCTACTATTGATCCACCATCTTCAAAGGGCTCAGAATTCACTGGAAGCCACATAAACTGAAAACCTCACATTTGAAGAGGACTTTCATTTTGCACCTCACATACATGTCAAAGTAGTGAAAAAAATGGAGCTGCCTCTAAGGTGATCATCACTCTCCAGCCAGATTAAATAAACTTAATTCTGGATTAGAGGGAGAAAATACTGAGGAAATAGAAAATAGATCACCACACCCAGGTAGAACTGTGGGGTTGGGTTTTTTCGTGTTTTTGATGTTTTTTTGGAAGGGTGGATCGTTGCGGGTTTTTTTGGGGGTGTGCGGGGAGGTTTTTTGTTCAGTTGGGGTTTATTTTCGTTTTGTGTTTGTTTGTTTGTTGTTAAGACTGCAGGCAGCCTACAGATCTTTCTGCAGACAAGAAATAGTTCCAATTTAAAATAAACCAATCAAAGCAAACTTCAAACAAACCCCCAAGTTAAAAACCCACAACAAAACACCCACCACTTCCCCATAGCCCACATGCCCCCTTTATCATGGGGTATTTATAAATAAGCTGTTGCAAAGTAGTTTTAAAACTTACAAGATTACAAATAACCACATAGTTTCAAGAACCTTTATACATCATCTTTTTTTAATTAGATTAGCTTTACAAGCAACTTGAGAGCTCTTTCATAATGAACACTGCTTTTCAAATTACACAACTTTATAGGCAACCTGTAAATGAATCCTGAATTTCTTCGCCTGCTATAGATAAAGGTCTCATATTTCACAGCCAGCTAACGTCATGAATAAAAATAGCATTATGAAGCTTTATCTTTAACCAGGACTAAACACATACAGATCATAAGACAGTTTAAAAAATAGTTTTAAAACAAGGACCTGCTTGGTGATGCTCAAGACTGAATATTCAACCGACATGAAATGAACAGTTTCTAAAGGACATGGAAGAAATGGTTGACCTGATTTGTTGATCCTATTGTAATGACTTGCATGGAGTGAAAAATTAAGCACTTTTAAAACCTGTCTGGCAAGCACAAACCTACAGTGTGATTAGAATTTGATACGCCCTATAACTGCAGAAGTCTGAATTACAGTGGGACTGAAATGAGTTTAAAGGCTTATGCTTACACTTCTAAAACAAAACCAACCAAACCTCTATTAAAAGTAGTACTAAAGAAGATGAAGAGGTGGCTTTTTTGCTTGTTTCTTTTGTAGTCTAAATGCACTGCAGACCAGACAGTAATGAAGATTTGCACTCCTTGGCCAGGTTGGCAGAGGCACTTACAGTAAAGGTATCCTGTCTGTTTTTCTGGGAAAAAAAAGAGGAAGAGAACGGTAAAGGGCAAGAACTTAGGGAAAAAAAAGGAAAAGTGAAATCAAAACAAAACTGGGACTTCTGTTAGTTCTCTTAAGTGATATACCAATACTGAATTTTTTCCCCCTTCTGTCAGTTTGTTACTAAACAATTAGCTTTTTCATGTTTTACATGAACAATAGTAATCTTTTTAATAAAAAATTACTGAGCTTTCCATAGAAAAGGTCTCTAATTGAATACAAACTATACAGATGTTAAAATTGTCACAAGTTGTAATATATACAGAAATATTTCTGTACACTCACATTGTTTTGGCTAAGTAAGGAAATAAGGAACAGACAGAAAACTGCAGTGGGTAAGTCATCAACCCCAAAACTCCTGTAAATATGAATGCTGTCTTTTATAGTTTGCTTTTGTTTTCTCAAGCTTTTAAAGCTCAGGGGGAAAAAAAAAAAGTAAAGAAAAAATAAAATAATATCACTCGTCCAAAACATCAATTTCTTAAAAATAAGAATATCAAAGTTTCTGCACATCTCACTTTTATTCTGTGAGGTCCCCTCTCCTTGATAAAATGAAAACAATATACAAGAAAGTAAATGTTTTCTCATCATATATATATATACCTCAGTACTGTTCAAAGGGCAGTGCCTTTTTGGGGAAATTCTCCAGCACAGTGAAAACCTCAAGATGTATTGCACAAGGAGCCTACAGTGATGCACTTCAGCTTCAGTCTGCTGACCATCTCCTTGATTCTATATAATAGATCAAGGTGTCTATGTACAGACTGCATGGGACACCAACATTTGAAAAGGAAATATAAAAATGAATTTTAGATATTCCATTAACTTATATACAAAGGAAAATGGAGTGGCATGTATTCTTTAGAAAAGGGAGAAAGCTCAAAATTTTCTGTCAAGTACGTAAGGAGGTTCTGGGTACCTCTAATAACCTAGGAAAGCCCTTGTATATTCTTGTAACTTGATGGTATTTACTAGGTCCCCAAAGCCAATGACAGCAACCGATAGTGTCAAGTTCACTTAGTGCCAGTCACTTAAAAAAACCCCAAAACAAAACAAACAAAAAAACCCCAACACAAAACAAAACCCAAAAAACAGAGACAAAAACTTCCCCTCTGTGGATTCAGCATACAAAACCACAAACTGTATGTTACTAATAGCAAGATACTGATTTGCTTCTGTTAATAAGGTTCAAGAGGACAGTTGAAAAAAAAAATACAGCAGCAATCTTTAAAAGTTAAGATTAGTGTGAGATATGATATAAAACAATCAGATTTTTAGCTGGTAATTAAAGTGCTCCTTTTCTGACATAAGGTGTAGAGAAAATTAAAGTGATTATCAGTTACTGGCAACCCTTACATTAAATTAGGTCTTTCATGGCAGAGGAGAACAGAATGAACAGTTTTACAAAAATAGATCCATGTTATTTTGGAGAATACTGTATTTTTTTGTATTTTTTTTTTCTTTTTTTTTTTTTTAAGACTCAATTTTGATAAACTGTACCTGGTCATACAAAAATTACCCAAAATTCAAACTTTTACCATATAAAAAAAGGGAGAGATTAATTGGATTCAGACGGATGACAAGTCTGGCAAAATATAAGGATGGACAAATTCTGTGTAGGGCACTTATTTATGTCCGGATGCATATGCTGTTTCTTACTGATTGCTTATCTTCTTCACATAAGCAGTCACAGGCCTGGAGTCACAATCACATAGTACGATGCTTCAGCGGTCAAAGAACCTTCTATTTGATGCAATATTGAAACACTGTTTGCTTCTTTATTAAAATGTTGGTTTGTTGTTGATTTTCCTTTATCTTGTTATTCACATTCAAAAGTTAATAGATAGCATCAAGATTTATCAGGGAGAATAGCAAAGGGAGTTGCTAAATCAAAGGCTTATAAAACTTCTTTCCCAACTGAGTCAGAAGGTTTATTAAGTTCAACCCTCACACCTTTTTCACCTGCAGAAATATGAAAAGGAAATCAGTATTATTTTTCAGCAATTATTGAAGCACTGTAGAGGTTCTAGACTATTTTCCAGATTCGTTTTAAGATACTATTTCAAAGACTGTCTAATACATATGCTTTAGCAAGACAGGTATTTTTGTATACATGCTCTATATCCAGTGCTTTGCAATGTTAGTGAGCTGTGGTTACTCATCATCTCTGAAACTGGGCATGCATTTGGCTGCCCAAATAGAAAACTTCACATCACGCAGCTCTGAAGTTCATCATCTCAGCCTTGATAAAGATTTTAGAATAACCAACTGAGAATCTGAGGATACTGTCCCCTACTCTATATCAGAGTACTCGCAGTTTCTGGGTAACTACCTTTGTAAAGGATCTCTGAAGGATTTTTAAAATGCAACATTCCATTTGCCTTGCTGCTAAAAAAAAAAAAAAAAAAGAAAAAAAGAAAAAAAAAAAGTCAGCAAAACAACCCCACCAACTAAACCACACGGCTCGTGTCCTTTTTTTCTAAAAAATGACCTAGATAACTTCAGGTACCGCAAATAAAGGTTTGACTATCAAAACCTTAACAAATATAGAGTCCCATATTCAAGAAAAATTCACATGTATTCTGTATTACTTTAGTTAGACTGACACCAAGCCAAAAATAAAGTTTTATATTTTATTCCACGTTAATGTATTTGATCTTTTTATAGAAGAAAAATAAAAAGCATCTCATGCAATTCTTGCTGCTGATACAGAGCAAAGAACACAATTCTAATTGCAAATGAAAACTGAAAGCACAGCGATGTGATAAGTAAATTACACAACAAGCTGATACTGAAATTGAAACAACCCCTCCAACCCAGCCTGCAGTTTAGTGGGACCAGAGTGCAGCAGCTTCCCTTCAGACACGAGCCACCAGAACCACCTTCCTGCTCTGAAACGGCAGCAGCTGAAGCAGCTCTGACCTGGCACGGGTGGCCCCGGGAACTGTGGGGTCACATGTGTGTGACCCCACGAGTGGTTTAGCAACAGACAGGCTTCCTCTGGAGAGCAGGCGGGTGGCAGCCAGCATTCCTGACCGCCCGGGACGTCCCTGTGCCTTGCCCGGTGTGCAGCACAGAGCAAGCACAGAACCTGCCCCGCAGAGCTCCCACTCAGTGTCACTGCTTGCACCAAGGGGGCTGAACTCAACTGCAGCTTTTGAAGCTGACAGCTCTGGGGTTACTTAGGAGCTTCAGCCCCCTGAGCAGTGCACGGAAATGCCATTCAGAAATAGCTGGCACACAACTTCATCATCAGCAGTTTCAGAGGTCTTGACAAAACTGTAGAGAAACTGGCCCTGGCCATGTGTGCATTTGCAGTACACCTGATTTTGGTTCATTTTTAATGTACTGCAACAAACAAAATTGTGATGGCAATTATAAGCATTACAACGATCATAGGCCATTTCTCCTTATAATGCTAATTTCAACAGGAAAATTAGATCAACTTCCTCTTGTAGGAGAAGCCAGAAAAGGAAAACAGATGCTAGGCATGTGGAATTGGAAATGGAGGAAGTAACTCCATTCTTCGATTCCAGGTTTTAATTGTAGGCTTTTGTTTTTGCAATATAGAGATTCTAGTCAAGTTGTATTCACTTTGTCGAATCACTGTATTTGATCAAAACTATTTCCAGGGAGCTCAGTTCTGCAGTGTATCACAGTCTGAGAGGAAGTGTGAGCAGGACAGGGCACTGACCTCGATTTCCCCAAGTCCCTACCGGGTATCTCAACCACGGGGTGACCTTCCCTGCAAAACCTGGCTCTGAGTTACGCTGGTTTTCTTCCCCTTTTTGTGCATAGGGTGGATTGATGAAGCTGGACTATTTAACCATTCTTCCAAAACAAACAGAATACAAAATATATTAACAAGAGATTACCTGTTAGATATTTAACTTTAGCTCGTGCTCGTTCATCTGCATCAAAATACCACACTGTTATTGCGTACCTAGGGAAATGGATGGAAAAAGAACTCCTGAACTATGCAGAAAAATAAAAGCAGTGAAGCACATGACATAAAAAAACAACTTAAATGAGATGATACTTCCACAGTCTGACAGAAAAAAGATTTCATAACACACAATGTAAGCAGGTTTGGGTTTGTTGTTTTTTTTCCTATTAATAGGTATTGTCGAAACAGTCATTGAAAGGGTGACACTGATGCTCTAAGTTTAAACTGCTTTTTTCTGATGTGTTGTTATTACAGCTCTTGCCCAGAAGTGGTAATACAGTCTCTGTATCACCTTGCCCTGTGACCTCACCTTTTACTTTACTTGGTCAAGTCCACCACTGAGTCACACCGCAAGAACCTCTTTTTATGGACATTTGCCATGAAGGAAAACTAACTAGTCCTTCTTAACACATCTCCTCTGGTTTTGCACTGCACACAGAGTATGCAAATATGGAAAGCCAGCTATTGAGAAAATATTTTAAGGAGCTTTACTAAATGGCATTTCACTCTGCTCAGAGCATAAAACAGGAGGAAAGACAAGCACAGCCTCCTGAAAGGTTGCAAGAGGACATGCTGATGGCAATTTCAAGTTAACTCCTTGCCAAGGTACCTATGTTACCTCATAGCTCTAGTAGAAAGCTTAGTGCACTGCCCATCCAAACGTGACATGGGCAACGGGATGTCTGAAACAAGGACTGACTGCTATCTGGAAATGCCACTCAAGATGTGTGGGCAGTGAATGCCACCTTTAGCATCATTCATTGTGATACATTGAGGGACAAGAGATATCAAGTTCTCTGTGTGACTCAGACTGGGAGCAACTCCTCTACATTCCAGAGGAATAAAATATTTGTTTATCAACAAATGTTGTTTCTGCTCCACAGCCCTCTCCCAATTCCCAAACTAGAATGTGGTGTCTTAGTTTGACTGTTTTGACAAACCAGGACACTCTTAACAGCTTCCCAACAGTAGGGGAATAAAACTGAAGTACCTAGTCAATCTTCCAGTAACACAGTAAGGTGCTAAGGACAAAGGGAAGTGAAAAGTGTGTAAAGAAGAGAAATAAGATAGACAACACCCTTTGGCTAAGGTGACATCTGCTTATGTCGCTATGTGCTCCTACCCAGCTATGCCAAGTACACACTCAAAAACTTACGGCATTTCCAGTCCTCCCTCCTACCCACCCAAGAGGATGTTTTATCCAAAATTACAGTACAAAGTCAGCAGCACAGCAGGAGTCTAATCAATCAGCAGAAAAAAACAACCCTCCTTTCTCATCATACTGCAACTAGAACAGTGTATGTAAAGAGAAGGGATCAGGCCATAGTTCATAGTTTCACTCTTTCCTCATTAGAATTAGTTCATTTCTTGATTAAAGAGGCAATGTGGAATGCACAGAGTCCATTAGTCCTACCTTGTAGCAAATGCTGGCTGTACTTCATGAGGGTTGCGGCGATCAGACCAGAAGAAGAGCAGTCTATCGAATTTGGGTTCAATATCAGCAAACTGGGCTTTTCCTTCTGGAAATATTCGAAGGATGCCTCCACTTACCTACAGATTAAATATTTAAAACCAGTGCTTGAAAGCAATGTCTCACTCTGTCAAAAAATACTGAATGCTATATTGGAAAATATTTCAGACACTCGGAACTGAAAAGCCTTTATTGGATGCTACAGAAATTATGAATCTATGTCTTTCTGTTGAAATGTTTCATTTAACAAAACATTTTACACATTTTTCACTACATAATTTCAGAATGCTTGCAAATATTAAGCCTGTGTTCATCACTGTGGTTTTAGATACACAGGTGGCTAAGAATATGTTGATACAGATGTGAAAAACACATTTTATATCTAAGTTTCACGCCTTCCCATTTAAAAGATTGTTTCACTTAACAGCAGCACAAGTTCATGTCATGCTTCTGTAATTAAGATGAGGAGAGACTAGGAAACTTCAAACTAAACCTGGAATCTCTATTACTCCTGGTCAATTCAGATCTCTTCAGGCGTTTGAAATAGTTGAACCTACCTATGAATGCCTAGAAAACAGCATAGAGTAGGTGGGGTCAATTATTTCTAAGTCACATAAACTTCTTCTAACTGATGCTATTGATGTTGTTAAAGCTGACTATATATATAGTCACCATATGCCTTCATGGGAAAGTCATAACAGTGTGATTACTAACAAGGTAAACTGATCAGTTTTTAATTGTGATCTACAACACAAAGACTTGTGCTGCTTTGAACTATATTGATATATTAGTAACTGTAACATTTGGCTTATTTGAAACTGCTCCCAAGGTACAGTGTCTCTCTTTTTATAAGCATGCATAAGTCATCTAGCTGCATAAACAGTAAACTCAGGATTCAACAGGAATGAAAGTAAAAATAAATTAAACATGATTATCTTTCAAATAGCCTTTATCTATTCTGTGCACATCTGTGTGTGGGTGTTTACCAGACAAATAACATACACTATTGTATAATTAGATCTAACTTATGAAACTTGAATACTAGCAGATACCTATATACATAATTATCTTACATTAAAACCACACAACTTTCCTTCAATCTCACTGTGAAGGAGGCCCTGCTGACATAATTCAAAGACTAGAAAATGAATTCCTCACCTCTATCTGCTCTCATTAACAGTAGAATCAGGAAGGCACGGTTAAAAATAATGAGAGAACACAACTAAGGCACAGAAATACGGACATGAACAAAAACCTGTAGCAAAGGTACATAAGCAAGTATGTTTAAAAAACAAGTTAGAGAAAAAATTTGTTGCATACCTTGGCATCCCAGTCTTTATTAAGATAATATATACATGTAACACATCTTCCGTCTCCATTTGGATTATCAACATGGCGCACATATCCCGTCCCATTACCTGGGTAACAAGCCACCATAGCCTATAGTCAAAGAATCAAACAGTAATTAGTTTTAGCTGTGTGTTAGGAAAAAGTCTACATTGAATCTATATTATTTCCTAAGTAATTAATACATAAGCAACAACAACAACAAAAATTAGAAACAGTAGGAATTTTTGGTTTTATCTGTATTTTCTTTCTAGTTAAAAACTGGATTTAAACCCAAACAGATGTCTACAAGAAAGGCATGAAACACACTGAGAGGATGCTGTGGAAGGTGGGGCTGCTCCCACATGTTGTGACTAATCCTTCAGATTTCCCTCCCTTGAATGAAATCCAGAGAGTAAAAATGTCTTGTGTAGAACTAAGTGCTTCTCCCTGGGATAAGAATACTAATTTTCTAAACTCAAGTTTAGAGACAGCTTTTTGTCATTTAAAAAAAAAAATTTTTGTTTCCAATGGAAAAAAACCCTTCTCAAAAAGTAGCATCGAACTATTATAGACAAGACCATTAACCCATCTTACTCGACCAATCCAAGTGCATTCTTGGTCTTGTGTTTTGTCCTGTACATAGGAGGTCTTTGAACCTTTGTTGAAACAAGCCTACATGTACAACAAAAACATCCTTTTTAGTCAAGAAGTGAAAAATTGAAAACAGACACCGAAGAGTAATCTGTAATAACATTCTGACATCAAAAGATTCCTACTACAGTGGTGTATTTAACTTCCCATGCTGCACTTAGCTCAGCTGACTTGAAAGACTCCTAGAAGGTGTCGCAGTTTCTGAGTCTTCAGACACACGGATGTGCCCATGAAACAAACTGGCCACCTTGCCAGTAGATGGCCTGATTAGCTTGATGAGCTATCAGTTCACAAAGCTGGCTGGTTGCACAGCACATCCCCGTATCTTATGCATTCTCTGGAAATAGTAACAATGTTAGTTTTTTTAAAAGAGATCCAAATAAGTTCTCCGCGCGAAGTCATCCGCCGCAGTACTCTGATGTCTAGTGACATTATCTATCTGCAAAAACTCATAACATGGATTTAAAAGTAAAGCAAAAAAGTGAGTTTCTATGAACAATCCAATACACTACTAACCTCAATGTCTGATGTCTTAAACAAACAAAAACTTTTAAACGCAATCATTCCTGTCTAGATTTAGCCTGGCTAATTAAAGTCAGGCTTCTGGATTGCAAGCTCTTCCACCTATCTTACATAAAATATCACTTGTATAATTAGATCACAGAATGTTCAGGTTTGGAAGGGACCTAGAAAGATCACCTAGTTCAACACTCCTGCCATAGCTCACCTAGATTAGGTCACACAGGAACGTGTCCAGGTGGGTTTTGAATGTCTCTAGAGAAGGAGACTCCAGAACCTCCCTGGGCAGCCCCTTCCAATGCTCTGTCACCTTCACCGTGAAAAAGTTTCTCCTTCTCTTTACATGGAACCTCCTCTGTTCCAGTTTGCACCCACTGCCCCTTGTCCTATCACTGGACATCACTGAGAGGAGCCTGGCTCCATCCTCCTGACACTCATCCTTAACATATTGATAAACATTAATGAGGTCTCCCCTCAGTCTCCTCCAGGCTAAAGAGCCCCAGCTCTCTCGGCCTCTCCTCAGCAGGGAGATGCTCCACTCCCTTCAGCATCTTGATGCCCTGCATTGGACTCTCTCAAGCAATTCTATGTCCCTCTTGAACTGAGGGGCTCAAACTGGACACCATACTCCAGATGCAGCCTCACCAGGACAGAGTGGAGTGGGAAGAGAACCTCTCTCTACCTACTAACCACAGCCCTTCTAATACACCCCAGGATCCATTGGCCTTCCTGGCCATAAGGGCACACTGCTGCCTCATGGTCATCCTGCTGCCCACCAGGACCCCCACGTCCCTTTCCCCTGTGCTGCTCTCCAACAGGTCAGTCCCAAACCTATATTGGTAACTGAGGTTATTCATTCCCAGATGCCAGACTCTACACTTGCCCTTGTTATATTAATTAATATTCTCCCTGCCCAACTTTCCAGCCTGCCCACGTTTTGCTGGATGGTGAGATTTATATAAAACTTGGATATGAGCAGATACTTATATGTATAATTAAGAATTATACATGAAAAACATGCAGTTTTCCTTCAATCTCACTGTCAAGGAGTACCTGCTGGTCTCTTCCAACTACCTTATGTAAAATATAAAAAGTAGTTTGCCCAATAGTTAACTGTGTTAACATAAACCATCAGATTAAAAGTATTTTACATCAACTGTTGCAGTGCATTTTTTGCTTTATACTGAAGTACAAACTCAAAACAAATAAACAACATATAAATATCAAATAAAGCTATCTGTAGTTTGCATTACTTGGAAGAAACTGCTTAAAGCAGGCTTAGAACTAGTTTAAAGTATGTGCCGTTCAATTAGTAAAATATTTCTACATCACATGTAAGCAGAATGTAAGGGTAAACACTAGGAAAAACTTGTTCCCAGTGAGGGTGCCAGAGCCTGGCAGGGGCTGCCCAGGGAGGTTGTGGAGTCTCCTGCTCTGGAGACATTCCAGACCCTCCTGGATCTGTTCCTGGGTGACTTGGTCTAGGTGACCCTGCTCTGGCAGGGGGGTTGGACTGGATGATCTTTCTAGGTCCCTTCCAAGCCCTAACATACTATGATTCAGAATGGATTCTGCTATAGCAACAAGCATTTTTAAAAAACAGTTATTTCCATATATCACAGAATCACATATACGCTACTAAGAGAAGAAGCAAATTTTTGGTAGCTCCTCCTAGACAGGAATCAGAGCAAAGTTATTTGCCAAACAGTACCACTGTGACTATAAAAAAAGTCCAAAAGAAATTTAAAAAGTAACCCAAACTTCATTCATATGAGATGGAAGTGACTACACTGCATAAAAAGTGTCCAGATCTACAAAATTCAAATATACTTTGATTATGCAACTCAAGTGCTTAATCTCAGAATTACCTCTACTGTAATCATAGTGTAGACATCATAATAGGTTTCATGTTATGTAAACATATTACATGTATCAAGTAATGTGACCTAATATTTGGCAAAGTCATTACTTAAAAGTTTTGCTGCAGGAAGATAAACCCACAGAAATCAGAACAGTGAGTTAAAGATACCAAATATTGTAATAAGGTTTCTGTAATTTCCTTTCTCATAGAGAAAAAAAAAAGAAGAAAACAAAAGCAAAGCTGGGCTGGAAAAGACCACCCTTCTTGAAAAAGTCCCACGTACCTTGCAAACCCCTTCAAGCTCTCACAGAAAAGCAGATCCAGGCTCAATCCTGGAACAGCATTCCTAAATACAGGAAAGCTTTAACTTAAGGGAGTTTGCTGAGAACTATCTTGTAAATTAAACCTAGGACGTGAATTGTTGCTCAACATTTGCATGCAAAGGCTACTAAAACTCATTCAGAAGGAAGAAAAGAGATGGAGTAGCTAGACCAGTGTCATTCTCACTGAAATCACAAGGAGTTAGAGATGAAGAATTCTTCAGGCACATAATCAACAACAGTTATCTGTCATTGAGCTAAAAACCCTAGTGTTAAGAAGTTTAGGACAGTTCCCAAGTCCCTCTGGCCAATACAGAGTTTTTTTCTTTGCCATCTGTTCCTCAAAAAGATAATTTTGCAGTTAGAGAAGCATAAATTTGCATCCTATTGCTACAGTTTCATTGATAAGGTACTGAAATGGGTACTTGTTCTCTGCTGAAGGGAAATAAAGAAAGGAATCTTTAACATCAACACTGCTGAAGAAAAAAGAACCAGCAGAACTTTTTTGAAAGTCTTGGGAAACATCAGTTGTCACCAACTTCACATTATGAGCAGCAGAAGCATTTCATACAACTATTTTAATCTAAAATACTTTCGATGTTTAAAAGAAAAGCCCTTGTTTTTTACTTTAGAGTCTGAAACTTCCACTACCATCAATGGCAAGAGGTGAAAACCAGCTTTGCTGCGATAACTTATCTAATATATATTTGTGATAACAGCAAGAATGACTCAGCCTTTAGAGGTAAATTGGAAAGCAAATTTCCAAATCATCCAGTGTAGCAAAGTATACATTGATTTTGCCAGTTACTGTGACAATTCCCTCTCCCCAGTTGAGCTATGATAAGGAAAGTCACAAAACAATACACAAGACACAGAAAATAAATTGCCTTGTGAAAAAATATGAAGTGAGTTCGTGTCAAACTGACATGTACTGCACGTACCCAAGTGGAAAGGACAAAAAAACCCAACCCAGTAAATAATGTAGTCACACACATTTGATAACATTTTACAGTATGAATAAGAAAGCAAAGGCATGTATGTCAAGCAGAGAGAAACATTTTTACTTTGCAACATTTTTAAACACTATTATTGGCAGCAAAGAGAAAGAGGCATTTGAGATCAGAGTGTCCAAGATTCCTTAACTTTTTAGTCTATGAACACAAAAGTTGTTAGCTTTCCAAAACAAAGAACTACCTGTCTCATCAGTTCTCCTGTAGAAGTAATTGATTAATTCTATTCAAGGCATTATGAGCATTTTCTTAATGGAAAAGGATGTCTCCCCTTTTGTGCATCCTGGGAATTACCATTTTTAAGTAGCGAGTGATCTTAAACGTATCCTTTGCAAAAATTGTCACACATCGGATTTGCTCACCCTCTTTGCAAACACTTTCATTATTAACCATCTTTAGCCAACAGCATTTGTTTTTCGTCAGAGCCCTCACGCCCAGCACATGAGCTGTGTCCTGAGATACCCTCTGGAATTAATGAGTAATCAAGAAAGCAGGGACGTGCCCTCAGCCGCTGCAATCAGCCCAGCTCCTGTCTGTTAGCTGAAGTGCTCACACACTGCAGAAGCTGCTGAGCCCTCATTCACATACAGATGTTCTATTTGCAAATGTTTAACTCTGGGAAATTGTCATTAGGCCATCAGCCCAAAGGAGCAACATTAAGTTGGTAACAGAACTAACTGAACCCACAGAGCTTTTTGCTAAGCGTAGGCATCCTTAGCTGTCAGCTATTACTCTAATTAACACCTAAATACACAAAGGTAACATCAGAGGGAATAATCCATAGTCCACGAAGTTTTGTTTGCTGTGTAAAGCATCATCAACTAAGACACTCAACACTGGGGGGTACAGCGCATAAGTGCAACTGAAAATGTGATTTCATTTGGCAGTAGCCCCAACCTCCTTTCACAGAAAAGTATATAAAGAAGGAAGACTTGCAGGTAAACAAACAAACTTTTTCCTCTATCCTCTCCAATCTTCTCACAAGTCTAGGTATTGTTCCTTAAAAAAAACAAGGAAGCAATAATAGCACTCTTAAAAAAAAAAAAAAAAAAAGGCAAAATACCAGTTACATGACAACACAAAAATCCTTAAGGGTGAAAAAAACCCAACCCACAAACAAATTGAAGAGGACATGTCTTCTTTCGTATTAATTTATTAATGTTAAATAATCTTACTGTTTAATTCAAATTAAATATAGCTGCATCATTCAAGGAGATGTCACTTTTGCTGTTTGCTGAAGGAACTGCAAATCTCAGTGAGCAAAACAATGTGTCTAAATGCAAGACCGATGACTTCCTACAAAAATTTATCAGATGCTCTCACAAAGACTTCCCTGGAAATCCTTGGCGCGGACAGATTATTCAAAGAAGAAAGAAGAAAAACAACAAAACTACACCCCAAAAACTAACCAACCAACTCCCAGACACCACTGGAATGAAGAACCAAAGGAAAAAAAAAACCCCAACAAAACCTAACCAACCAAAACAACACTAAAACAGACAGACAAACAAAATCAAACAAACACACACCAAAAAAAAACCCAAACAAAAATCAACCAAAACCAAAATAAACAAAACATCAACCACAACCAACAGCACCAAAACACCAACCACCAAACAACACACCACCAGAACACAACAACAACAAAAACACAACCAACCACACCTGACCTGTGCCTGTTTGGTCTACCTGTGATGTATTTCTAGTTCAAGAATTTGTTCCTTCCTGACGTTTCATTTTAAGTCAATGTCAGTCTAATATTTTTTCATAAGGTGTACAAAATAAAAATCAAATTAAACAAAAGACAACTGTAGTGGTACTACCTTGTGAGCAACCTCAAGATTACTGACTGAAACACACTAACATGGTACAACTTGGCTTGCATTCATAACTCTTCTCCCATAAATTCTTCACAAGCAGAGACAGAAACTTGCAACAGAAAGAAAACATAAATGAGGAGGAACTCCTGTCAGCCTTACCCAAAACAGAGGAAGCTGAAAGGGGTAAAATAAACTCTGTGGGACACAGCTATTTCCATATAACTTTAATCAGAGTAAAACTTTATGCTGATATCCTCCATGATCTAGTAAGCAAGGCTTAAAGAACCACGTTTTCACACAAGTCAACACTGCGTAACTGGAAAAGCTGGAGAGAAATAAATACTAGTCCCTGCACAGGGGAACATCTCTCTCACAAGGATGGCTGAGAGCCCTGTGGCTGATTAGACTGAACAAGAGAAGACAAGGAGGGGATCTTGTCAGCACTTACACATATTGAAAGGATGGGTGTCAAGAGGATGGGGGCAGACTCTTTTTAGTGGTGCCCAGTGACATGATAAAGGACAACAGGCACAAACCAGAACATAGGAAGTTCCACCTCAATATGAGGAAAAACTTGTTCACAATGAGGGTGACAAGAGCACTGGAACAGGCTGTCCAGAGGCTAGGGAGTCTTCTTCTCTGAAGGATTTCAAAACCCACCTGAATGTGTCCCTGTGCAGCCCACTCTAGCTGACCCTGCTTTAGCAGGGAGTTGGACTATCCCAGAGGTTCCTTTCAACCCCTACCATTCTGTGATTCTGTGCAAAGACTCTCATTAAAAATCAATGCCTTGCAATCATTGTCAACTGGAGGACCTGCAAAATGAAAGCAAAATACTACTCATGGGCTTAAAAATTTAACAGCATGGTAGTTCATGCATCTCCAAGAGGGAATGGGAAGCTGTAAATTGGAGTTAGAAACTAACATAAAGAAGAGACTCAGACACAGAAGCTCTGATTCCTTTAAGTTCTCTCTCCTAATACTATTACAACTACAGCCATTAAATTTGCCTTTTAGCAAAGGAGTATGAGCTAATATTTCCCATTGCATTTTTCTTAGCAGATATGGCAAAACACCCAGCTGAAGACTAAAAAAACAAACCAAAACCAACAATCAACCAACCAAAACCAAAACACACACACATACACACACAAAACAAAAACATGCAACAACTCAACAAACCTCAAGTACTTAAAATACTCTTTGGGGTATCTTTTGGCAAGCACAGTGTAAGTTGCTCTTCCATCAAAAAACAACTGAAAGTAAGGATGACAAGCATGGGTCACCCTTCTGAGGCTGCTGAAGGTAGCATCAGAAGTTTTACTGGGAATAGTGGTTTGGTAGAGCTGCCAACTTTTGACCTGGCAAAAGGAAAGGAAAACTGAACTGAGAACACAGATGATTAATTAGGTAGGGAGAGAGAAAAAATTAAGACTTGACATAGCTGCTTATATTACAAATAGAAATCAGTACACAGCTATGAAGATGGATTATCTTCCCATGAGCTTCTAGGGAGTTCAGAACCTAAGGGTAACCTGACCTACCTCACTTCTTTCCAGGCTTTCCAGTGCAATGGCCAATACAAGATTTCTACTTGCTTTGATAAAGCTTCATTTCATAAGTGTACAAAAATCAAGCAACAAAACATACCATCAAAATCTGACAAAACTGATCAATACTTTTACTTTGTTTCTTATTTCTAACCTGACAATGTTGACTTTTCAGACTGAAGTTTAGGGAAAGCTTTGCCAACCTAGCAATTCAGCAGTAGGCTCCTCAACTTCTCTGCAAATTAAGTTACTGCTTTATTCTTGTCTATCTGTTTACATTAACTTCACATATCCTAATATACTGACAAATCAGAATGTGGAAACTTTCATGCTGGTTCAGTGGCCACATTCAGCTCAGCACTCCGGGGCCAGAAGATCCACATGGAGTTTGGATCCAAACATCTTGAATGCAGACAGGGTGCTCCTCAGCAAACAAACGGGTATTTTTTTGATAGAGTTTTATACTCTACCATTCAATTCTAATTGTGGTCAACAGCAAGATCACATAAAATGGGTATCTAAGTATCATTCCTTTCATTCAAGCATATGCAGAGGCTCAAAGAAATGTTCACGAGCTCTTGAATTGCTGAAGAAATGTGCATACAGGTTTGGATCATTCATCAGTTCTCTCAACTAGCACAGGACTGCAGCTGTTTATCTGATACTCAGAAAATGACAGTGAATGTGGGAGTACATCTAATAAATACCAAAAAAACCCAACTCACATAGAATAGACAAGCTCCCATTAAACTATCAAGCAAGAGCCATTAACCTGGGGGAGATAGTGGAAGTTCTCACTGTGGGGACCCAAGGCATGTCCTCTGCACAAATGCTTTGACTGAGCCCTGAGGAACATGCAGCACTCAAACACATCTCCAAAGGTGAACCGATGAGCAACTGAAACCAGTGTTACAGACAGACATAACAGGAAGACCTAAAATACACTTCCTAACTCCAAACCGAAGTCCTGCAGCCCTCGCTGCTCCTAAACTGAGATAACAGCTTTTTTACTTTAATGAGGTTCTCTCTGCTTTCCTGCACCCGAGCTTGTAAAGTGGTGAATCTCAAATCTCCAAAGGCAAAGAGAGAGAGAGAGAGATTGCTGAAGCAGCTTAGAAGCTTCAGGGGAAAAAAATAAAGATTGTATCTTCCTTAATAGTTAACAAGCTGGTATTTTCCAGGCTGCTAGCCAAGGGAGGTAGGACATGCTTAGTCTCAAAACTGTGCTAGTTTAAAAAAAAGGTGCTGTTTTAGAGTTGAATCAGTGAAACTAGTGCAGCAGTCCTTCAATCTTATGAAAGCCCAGCTTCCATTAACTGATTATCTGGAAAACAAATGTGGAAAATAAAACTGGGTTCAAATAAAAAAACAAACACCTTAAAAAAAAATGGGTTCAAATCTAAAAAAACCCCACACAGTGAGTTATGCACTGGCTTGAGGGAGATATTTAAAAAATAAAAAAGTTAGATAATGTCTTCAAGCCTAAACCACCTGTATTCCCTTAACAAAAAAACAACAAAAACCCCAAAACAACACACACACAAAACAATCAATCAACCCAAAAAAACCTAACCAAGCTAAAAACCAAAAATACACAACCCCAAATAACAGGGGTAGAAAATTTTCTCTCAAAAGCCCAGATGCAAACAACACCCTACTTTGCAGCTGAGAAGGGTTTAAAGCATACTTTGTCAGCCTAAATCTGTCTACATTATGATTAACTAAACTGACCAGTTCACTGCAGATTCAAACAACTATTGAATAATGTAAAATGTGTTTGTCTGGCCTCCGTAACTCCCCATTCCCTCCAAGGAGAAGCAGACTAGTGACTCAGTGTCTTGGCACTGTACAAAAATTTGACAAAAATGTCTATCAGAACTAATGTTATGATTTTGTTTTTAATGTAACATCATAAATGCTTTGAAATGAATAACACCATTTAGAAAATAAGTACTTCTAACCTCCTAACCTCCCCCCCCCCCAAGATGGGGCAGAACATTCTGCTCTGGCATGAGACTAGTCAGGTAACTAGTTTCATCACTAACCATTCAGAAAGAGTGCAGAGCAGCAACATCTTTAAGAACTACAATTAACACAAGACTAAAACACATTACAACAGTGCACTAAAGTAGTAAAAACTCTTATTCAGCTACATCACCTAAAATATACTGTCACAGTACTGACAGTAGTTTGTGCACATCAGATTTCCAGAGCCAAGTCTATGACATCAGCAGGCACACATGAAGTGTGGTGACCTATTTCAATATTTTTATATATGATCAGGGAATTGTTGTGTTGGGTCTACTAGATAAACTGAACTTAGATTACCTTAAAAATAAAGCACAAACACAAGCCTGAATGCCAAAGCTGCAAACTTTTTATATCTCTTAATACCATGAGAGGCTGGAGAGGAAGAAATCCTAAGCAGCAAGGGATGCATGGTTTATTTTATTTTTAAGCAAAACCTCACTGTAATATCTGAAAAGACTGCCATAAGCAGTGTGACTTTTTACATTCTTTTTAATTATATTTGTAAGGTGACATACATGATTCACCATGCCCACAACATGCCAACTGTGACACCATACACTACAGCATTCACTTCTTTTAGAGTCCAGATAATTCTTCAGAATTGTTATCTTATTTATAAATAAGAAAACCCTATAACTATGCACTGAAATGCTAACAGACAAAGCACTGCTTTACTTTATATTAACACTGAACAAAAGTCTGACTAAAAGTTAAAACCAAACAGTAACAGCCATTCTGCAACACACTTTCAAGAAACCCACAATTTAAATCCCAGAAACGCTGACTCTGCCCAACTGCATTTTATGGGCTTTCACATATAAACTGTCTCCATCTAAGCCCTTCTTTATGATCACACCATTGCACTGCAGTGAAGACCTGTCTTAAACAACAAATGGGGTTTGTTGGGTTGTTGGGTTTTTTTTGCTTTTAACCCATATATCCAGTTTAAACAGGTATTACACAAATCTACTGGTGTTCCAGCTGTGCAGTGCTTGGGAAGAACCTTGAGGAACAGCTGTGGCCACACAGAGCTAAAAGCTGACCATAAGCATCAGGAGCAGGGCTGCTGACACTGGCATGTGAGTCAGGCAGTGACTCCAAAAGCCACCCCTCCTTCCATTATGTCTCAGCAGAGCCATCCACCTCATTTCAGGTCAAGGAGGCATTCTGCTGCATAGGGGGGAAACTCCTGGAGGAGGGTAGCTCAGGAATGAAATTTGCTCCAGGAGTACGTGGCCACAAGAGCACAAGAAAGATCTGAATGTACCCAACAGACTCCAGGCAGAAAGAAACACCCGAGGAAACCACCCATCCTCACTCACCTTGCCAATACAAAAGCCCCACTGTCATCTTCAAACATCTAATTCAGCTGACTCTGTAGCTAAAGTTACGCTCATGGCAGCAATATAATCTTTAGGTTAGGACCTCCTGCACAAAGCAGAGCTTCCTGGTGCTGCTCCAATAGGCTTTTTCCCACTCTCCCCATAGGCCACAACCATTTGTGCCCCAAGAAACCAGCATGATGGAAAAAACACATCAATCTCATGTCTTGGGAAAAATAAAACACTCTGCATTACCAACTACCAATTGATTAAAAAGGAACCCATCTGGTTTGTTCCAAGTCCATTTATATTTGGAATTAAGAAACTTCTATGCAAACAACCAATCCAGGCAAAAAAGTTACCACCTTTTTTCCTCCTTGCCAATATTTCAATAACAAAAGCAGTATTTTACATATTCATCAAATTATTCATTCTTCCTAAAATGCAGGTAGACTTCTCCACAGATCAGCCCTTTTCTATGACAACAACTTAACATCCTGTTGATGCTATCTTTCAAAGTTCCTTTCAATTAACATTGCTATGACTGTCTGGCTCAACCAGTATCATGATTAGAAGGGGAATGCTAAGCTCAAACTCCACATTTCCCACTCTAAAAATCAGGTGGTGGAATCCAAACTCCACACAAAATGATGACGTAAACAGAAAAGTCAGTGTACAAAACCTGACAGGAACAGGAAGAAAGCCTCTCTGCAACAACTTGTCCCTGAGACTTCTTCTTCCCCCCTCTTCCACAGCATTCAGAAGAGCACAGAAGCAGGAGCTCTCTCTGCATATGGGAAGACAGAAATCCTATCCAAGTCTTCAACTGACTCAGGATGTGCAATTAAAGAAAAGGAAGACCAGTTTGAATACAGAGAAGGGCGGAAGGAAAGAGGGTCGGAAGAGCAGGAGTGGGTAAGGACCTGTGGACAGTGGAGGCACTTGCCAGCCATGTGCTGGGATAACAGAGTAAGTTCCACAGCACAGGTTCTAACTACAGCTGCCCTGGTTCTACTGACCCCATGAAATCAGCTGCAAGCACTAACAACTGAGATACTGCATCAGGCCTCAGCTATAAATGCTTTTATGTCCTCTGGTCCCTTAATCAATCACACTAAAAAACATCTCTGACATTGGAAGTTACTCTCAGCACTTCTGTGCAAGAGAAAATAGAAAAGCCCCTGCTCCATGCACAAGCCTATTGCTATCGAGCTCACACACTCTGTCTCCAATATAAAAATGTTTACATGGAGCAGCCTTGCAAACAGCTAACTAACTGCATCTAGCCTGTCTGTACGTTCCTGAGTGTCAGCTCTGCCCTCAAGCATATCAACTGGTCTCCCAGCTTGGCACACAGACAAATCCTAAAGTGCCAGTAAAAAGACTGCAATATATTTCATTCCTGGGATCAATAAAATCAATGTTGTGTAGCTTCCAGCATGATGACAGAAAGTTACTCCAGAAAAGAGCTTACATCCTCTGTAAAGGCAACTTTAATTAAGGGTTCCCAAGCCAAGATAATCCTTCCTTACAAATTAAGGACAGATGATGAAAAAAAAAAAAAAAGTAGAATAGATTTTTCAAAGGGACAAATAACAAAGGGACTCCATCTTCCCATCACTGGCTAATTCTGTTCCCCACTGAGCCCCTGAAGAATTCCATCACTCCCCCTAGAAAGCTGTACCCAAAATAGGGCGGGGAGGGGAGGGGAGAAAAAGCAAGAGTCAGGGAGAAAGTTAAACCCACAAAACAGTTTTGGAATTTTCACTCATTCAGTTTGTCTCGGGGGTTGTCCTATGGAACTAGTTGAAATGTAGACGCTGAAGTCTCAAGAAAGGATCATTTGTGACTAGCTTTGTCTTTCAGGGGATAGCATGATTAAGTGCTACTTTTTAAGTAGCCAGGAGATGAGTGTAGAAAGAGACACACTAAGAAGTCAGAAATTCCTCTGCAACATTTATTGCTACATGAGAATACTTAAATTGCAAATAAAGGTAGTCCCCATTATCTTCACCTACATTTATTGACCTGCAGAGAAATATTATTTTCCATAATTACAAGGCTCTTTCTAAAGTTATAGGACTAAAGAGGAAAAAACAATATATGCTTATTACCTATACAACTTACAACGTAATTTTGGCATAGCCTTTGACTCACGAAAGACACCACTCTCATTTTCTATTTTCACTAAGTAAAATTACAAAGTCAGGACTCCAGTCTAGGAACTCCTGTGTTGTTCCTGAGACTGCGCCAGATGTTAGGAGGCCTTGGAGAGTCACTACATGTCATTTTCTGCAAGCTATAATGGAGATTTAATAAAAATTTACTTAAGTCATTAGTTCTAATGCAAAAATTACAGTTTTTGAAGTACAAAGTATTTTTTTAAGCACAGTTTCAAGGCATTCCAAAGCCCTGGAACAGGCAAAGCAAAGAGCAATAGAACAGTAAATTGCAATAGGAATTTCACTAAACTAGAAGCCTGACAGCTGAAAGATGCACAGAAGGGTAAAACGATACCAAGCGCCTGGACAACAAAATGGCAGATGAAATTCAGGAAGGAGTAAGTGTTGGAGAAGCCTCCCTATACACAGTGATCTCTTCTAAACTGGAAAGCATAACTGTAGGGAAAAAAAATGTAGTAAATACAGGCTGTTCTCCTCAGAACATCATCTCAGCCCAGCAGCAGAGGCAACTAAAGTGTCATAAAACACCAGACAGGGAAATGTGACACAGAATACATGAGTCTGCCAGCACATAGATTTGTAACATATTTGTACATTGACTACTGTGTTTCTGGTTTAGATGGGGGGATTAGAAGAACCAGGAAAACTGCATAGAAGAGTGGCAGGAATGACCTGAAATGTGGGAGTAATACCCATCTACAGAAATATGAAAAAGACTACAATTCCTCAGGTGAGGAGGAGTGTCAGCTGAAAAATGTACAGAAGCAAATGCCAGATTTTTAAAACAATGAAAAGTAAAACTACTGGGAAAAGAGCTTTTGCAATACGGAGTCTAAGAGACACTGAAATCACCAGGCAGCAGGTTTTAAACAAAGGGAAGTTCATTTTCCATCTAATCAAAATGTCAACTCAGAGTTACAGGATGTTGCGGAGGCCAAAAGTACAAATGGCTTTTAAAACAAGATTACAGAATTAGTGGCAAATATGCCCATCCATCTGTGCTTATTACGAGCCCTGGTCCAGATGTAGTCTCTGGCTCAGAACTCCTGAATTGCCAGAAGGTGGATGGTATAGAAGAGTATCAGTTTATAAATACCTTGAAGCTTCATAAATACATCCATTACTGATTATTTACAAATACATCATGATATGAACAAAGATAACAAACACTTGTGTGAAATGGAAACATCCAATAAGGAGAAACTCCTATCAAGCTAAAATGAGAAGGCAACTTGCTAGAATATGAAAGTAATTAGCCAGAGTGCAAGAACTGGGTAAGTTTTGAGCAGAGTGGGTCACCAGCATTGAAACAGCAACTACAGCTGTTTTCTACTTTGTTTCAATCTGCTTTCATTTATTTATTTTTATTTTTTTACAGTAAGACTGTATACTCTTCTAAAAACACATAGCTTTAACCTGCAATTCAGGGGTGGTCTAGCATCTAGTTCATACAGGTCACTTCAGATGAGCACAACTCCATCTGGCTTCACTTTGTGACCAGATACAGTGTACTGGCGATCAAACTGGCATCTCCCAAGAGGCACGTGGCTCTTATCTTTACACCACAGTCCTCACAGAGGATAGCCTGCTAACAGGGTGTCTGCAGCTGCTGGATACCTGGCAGAGAGCAGCACTGATGTGGGCAGTCTGACTCTCCCAGAACACACTGCTGCAGACCAAGGTCTCCAGAAGAGCACAGGCAAGAGTAGCAAATACAGGTGGGGAATACAGGTGAAGGAAAAACAGCCACAAGTTAAACAAGGGGCAAGGATTGGAACTTCAGAGCTATAAGGTTTTGATTTATACAACAGCTTGACAAAATATATGAGCCTGACTCTTATCTGTTCAAAAGTTCCCTCCTCACACTGCTCTGAAACTTTCATGTTAAATGGTGACATTTTTCCTAAGTAAACTAAAATGTACTGAAAATAATCTTGTCTGGATGCTTGTTACAAATTTGCTACATAAAATTAAAAATATGGGAAAATTTAAAGTAAAGCACTTTTTGGTAGCTTGTGGTTTTGAAACAGAATATTTCACCTTTCTGTTTGTCTAGCAAAGAAAGGATAGGTGTCCCTGGTGCACTAGGCCCACTCTCTAGAGAGGAGGACCTCGTATCATATGTAACTTCAAAATTATTTTGGAGAGAAAGCATGAGCCCCCCTATAAATTAAAAAAAGACTATTTCAATTTCTTTACATTGTACTTCAATCAGTTCTGTGAAAGGTAGGCATGCTTTAAATCAGCAAGCTGTCCTAGCACAGGGCTGTGGAAGGGGCACATACACGTGAACCGTAAAACCGTCAATATGGAGAAGAGAGTGAAGAGGCAGCAGCACCAACAGTAGTAAGACCACCTGGATTATAAAAAATATTTCAGACTGTTACATTACTTATCTATCCAACCACAATGTTCCTTTAAGAAGCAAATGAGATACAGTAAGCAGGACTTACTGCTGACTGTGTCATTGTCAAAATGGATTTTTTTCCAGGAGACTGAAAAACGTTCACTTGTTTTCTATCTTCTGCACACCAAACTGTGGCTTTTTTTTTTTACCATGGGAGGGCTGAGGTTGGCAGGCACCCCTGGAGATGACAACATGTTTCTCAATTTGATCACCTTCACTGTGGAAAAAGCATTTCTTATGTTTAAAGGGACTGTCTTGCATTGCTGGGTGCCCAGTACCAGGCACCACTGAGAAGAGACTGTCTCCCTCTTCTTCTTCGCTCTCCCCATCAGTTATTTGTAGACATTCATAGGGTCTCCCTGCACCTTCTCTTCTCAAGCACAAACAGCCCCAGTTCTCTCAGCCCTGGATGAGCTGAAAAAGCAAATCCACTATTATGAAGTGCTACTGACTGTCTGAAGCTCTGTCATATGGGGGTCCTAAAGGAAACACATATAAGGTTAAGCCAAACAGAAGTTCAATGAGCCAACATCTATTTCACTGGGCATCATATAATATAGCAGCTGAAATGGAGTCAGTTTCAGATGCCTTTATCAGCTGGCTGCAGTTTCTTTTCTCACAGCAGCCAGGCCGCATGCCAGCCGCCTCCACAGCAACACAGCAGCTGCTGCAACTGGAATCACCCCATGCCCTCAGCTGAGAACAGCCCACGAGCTGCTCAAACACAGCAGAGGCTGTTGAGGGAGCTTGGTGTCCACAGCGAGGGTTAGGTGCTTAACCAGGACAGAGCAGCAAAACAGAGACACATTATTAACCAACTAAAAACTGCTCTGGAAACGTTTCACATGTTTCAGCCCTAAACTCTTTTCCACAGTGCAGAGAACTTCAACATATGAAGATTTCTGCCTCAGAATCAATATGAACCAAGTTTAATGAATTAAAATTAATTAATTAAAAACAATTAAAATTCCACGTTATCACAACAGTCAGTTTAATCTGCTGTTGTAACTTCCCAATTTAATATGACTAGAGACTTCAGGAGTGTTCTAACTATATAGCTGCTACCTTCTAAGCTATGCAAGAAGGAAGATAGCAAGACCCTGGCACAGCAGGAGGTCAACAAGAGTATGCCCAGCAGTGAAGCCTACAGCCTCTAACACTTCACCAAGAATTTCAAGCTGTCCATTCACATCACTCACTAATCATAAATAGAGATTACTCCATTCAGCAGTAGCTGCAAAGTCAAATAACCTGACTGTTCTGTTCACCGAAAATACCGATTTCAAAATATTGTTTCCTTAGTGTAGTCTAAAAAACATGCCAATGTTTAAAGATCTTGTATTAACATGTTTTGAGTAAATTCATTTCCAAAAACATTTTCACAGTTCTTGGATTGTCCAGTCACTCCCTTAATGTAAGAAACAGAATACAGCAGCACAAGAGACAGGTAACTCCACAAACATCCCACTGAGAATTACCTAACCAATCCACTCTCTACAACTATACTACGTACATACCTACAGGTACATATATAGGTACTAGCACCAAGTACAGAACAACACAGTAGCAACTAGAAAGAGAGCATTTTTCAAACTTTCAATAGCAACCTAGCTTGTTCAATACAAAACCTGTCAGAAATTGACCAGAATGGTTAATAATTTTGATGTCTAAACACCAAAACTTAATTAGAAATATAATGAACTCATGGACTTCAGAAAGGCCAACCTTGGCCTTCTCAGGGAACTGCTTGGAAAAGTCCCATGGGATAGGGCTCTGAAGGGCAAGGGGGCTCAAGCAAGCTGGCTAATATTCAAACGCCATTTCCTCCAGGCTCAGGATCAGTGTATCCCAAAGTGCAGGAAATCTAGTAAGTCAATTAGGAGACCTGCATGGTTGAGCAGGGAACTCTTGCTAGACCTTAAGTTGAAGAGGGAAATATATAAAACATGGAAGGAGGGACAGGCCACCTGGGAAGAATACAGGAAGGTTGTCACAGGATGCAGAAATGCAACAAGGAAAGCTAAGGCTTCCCTTGAAATTAAGCTCGTGAGGGAGGTCAAGGACAACAAGAAAACCTTCTTCAAGTACGTTGGAGGCAAAAAGAAGCCTAGAGGCAATGTGGGCCTGCTGCTGGATGAGGTGGGTGCCCTGGTGCCCGAGGACAAAGAGAAGGCTGAGTTACTGAATGCCACCTTTGCCTCGGTCTTTACTACTAAGGCCAGCTACCAGGAGTCCCAGGTCTCCAAGACCACAGAGGAAGTCTGGAGGGAGGAAGTTCTTTCCTCTGTTGAAGAGGCTTGGGTTAGACACCAGTTGAGCAAACTGGACATCCACAAGTCTATGGGCCCTGATGGGATACACCCCCGAGTGCTGAGGGAGATGGCAGAGGTTATTGCTAG
>JANHGL010023222.1:0-10020 GCA_024611195.1 Ceyx melanurus | reverse complement strand
AAAGGGAAAGGGAAAGGGAAAGGGAAAGGGAAAGGGAAAGGGAAAGGGAAAGGGAAAGGGAAAGGGAAAGGGAAGGACAGTGTGTAGTAACAACTACTCTGTAAGTCCAAAGGGAACATTTTCAGCTGGATGGAAAAAGATGAAGATTACCATGTCATAAATTCTTAAAGACTCTCGTTGTCTCCACTGTTGACACAAAAATCTGTTTGTTGAAGAACAAGGAAATAAGTTAAAGTAGCTGGAAGCTGTCACTGCCAGAAAGGATGCCAGATAGGGCTTTTGGAATACTCTCTTACTACACCATCTGGATGCCTTTAGTGCAAAGTCCAAATACAAAATCAGCTGAGGACACATTTGTAACAGACATGAATCTTTGAGAGCGTGAAACATTTTACAGTGTTGGTGGAGTGCTGTTTTTCTCCAAGCAGAAAAACTCTGTTAAATCCTTGATAAGATACAAATAAACTGGATTTATCATCTTTTGAAAGCTCGTTTCTCCACCTGTTCTTTCTTAAACACATTTAATAGCACATGGGATGTATATAACAGAATGCTGCACTGTGCAATACTGTGACTGATGTGGAGAGAACAGACAGGGATCGTTGCCTCTATCTTTCTGGTGTGAGAGCTGTGCTCTGCAGACTGCAGGCTTTCTTATTGTTAATGTTTGCACAAATGTTAAATATTTTACTCTCTGGTAGTAAATTGTTTGCTTACATTTTCACAATAAGTGCTTATCTTCTAGAGGTACATAATGGAAATGCATTTTCAAAGGTAATAGTTTAGTTGAATTTTTTTTCATCTAATCTTGAAATTCTTTTCAAAGTGTCAACTATGGCTAATGACAAGGGGGAATCTATGGCTTTACAATATCAAAGACTGCAATCTTAAAAGTAGTTGAATACTTGATGACTGAGGCTTATATCTGTCTGTTACAATCACCTGTAATGGCAGTTTTTGCAATAATTTACACATTGTGCAGCTTCCCTGCTCAGAGTCTATTCTGAAGCTAGGCTAAATAAGTGTGAGTGCTAATCCACTATGATGGGATATTACTGGCAAATTCTCAGTTATGCAAGCAGGATCCAGTTTTTTCTCAGTTCTGCCTTTTACCTCTAATCCTTCCATAAGGAAAACCAGAAATAAAACAATATTTACTGTTACTCTGTTTAGTTTTATCTTCATTAACTACTAAGTTGACCCTCACTTAGGTAAATAATTCCATTATAAAGGGTTTAAGACAGCATAAACCTGTGAAATATTTTAGATTTTTCTGTGTGTTTCTGTCACCAACGTATTTGGTGGTAATATAAATTTCTACAATTAGACCTGTAAATAGAAATCATTTCTACTTCCCAGACCCTCTACCTGTAATTAGTTACAAGGTTGTCCTAGTTTCAATTGTTCAATTCTTACTCATTTCTAAGCCCAATGGATCAGGCATATGCATTTCTTGCTGTATCATATGAAATATTTATTCTTAGACAAGCACAAAACAGTGGGGTTTTTTTTGGTTGTTTGGTTGGTTGGTTGTGGGTTTAGGTTTTTTTTGTTTGTGTGTTTTTTTGGGGTGGTTTTCTGTTTGGTTGGTTGGTTTAAGTGGGAAACAATCCAATGGCATAATTAATATTTCATTTTTGGCTCCGTGTTCTGACTCATTCAACAACTATCTTGTATCAGCTGTCACCTGAAAATCAGTAGATATGTTCTCTTGTACATTAAATCACTGATTAGCAACAAAGTGTCCGTAATAAATAGGCCATAGCTAAACAAACATCCTAGTCCTAGAGGAAACTAGCAAACACTAGGGTGAGAAATGTGGATGAGGTACAGGCAGAAAGCTTGTGTCCTTCTTCAGCTATTCTACATCGTAAGCCACTTCACATTTTGAGTATCCATGAAAGCAGGGGTTGCTTCCTGCATGGCCCTTTCTTCCTTTCTTGAGTGTCCTTCATCCTTCCCATTGAGCACTATGTTGACATGTCTCACAGCTTCAGGACACTCAACTCACCTGTAACAACACAGAATATTTTTACTAGCTGGAAATGGGTCTAATAAGATTGCTAGGGTAGTTCAGGTCGACTTTCACACCTTTCCATTTCTTCTTGCAGGGTATGACTGTCTTTTAATAATCTTTTCTCTGGGACTAATAAGTTAATATTAAACCAAAAATGAAGAATTCTTTGGCTGCAGAGTCTGCCAACAGCCTCAATATTTTAGTGCAAAGGGTAAGCTATTCCTTTTGGGGTGTAGTCCACTTCTGTGGTGTTATATTTGGCTTCACTCACAGCTGGCTTCCTTCTTTAGTCGTGGCAGATTATATCCAATTTATATGTCCCTTGTTTTGTAACCACATTATCACTATTTATGTAAATTACATGACAATTTATGTTACTGTTTGGTGCACAATGAAGGAACAAAGATCTCAGCAAATGTGATGTTTAGTACAGTAGCCATAATTCCGTAAGAGATGTCTGCAAGCCTACATCATTTCAAAGGAACTTTAATATGTGAAAAGACCTTAGATTTTACTTGTGGAGAGAACATCTAAATGTTTCTCTCTGATAATTCTGAATCTATGGTCTTCAGTTCTGGATGTTTTCTATGTGAATGTCATTTCACTTGTGAGTTTTTTTCTGTCCACATCTCAGCAACAGAGATCATTAAACGGAAGGCCACTTGGTTTTGGGTTTTCTGGGTTGACCCACTTGATCAGTCCCTTCTCCTGTGGGTCAGAGAGGAAAAAAAGGCAGGCAGTAAGGTGTGTCAACTGAGATGAAAGCAGTTTATTGGTTGAACAAAAGCTACATGTGCAGGCAAAGCAAAGAAGAAATAATTTGTTTCCATCAGCAGGCTAATGTTTAGATACCTGCTGGAATGCAGGGCCTCAGCATGCCTAACAGTTACTTGGGAAGATAATTCTGTAACCATAAGCATCATTGCTTCTGTTTCCTTTCCTTGAGCTCTTACTGCTGGCATGGTCAGCTGGAGTCAGCTCTCCTGGTTGTGTTCCCTCCTAGTCTCCTACTCAGCCCAAGCCTGCTTGCTGGGAGAGCAGAGTGGGAGAAGAAGCCTTGACATGATGCAAGCACTGTTCAGCAATAGCTAAAACACTGCTGTGTTAGCAATCCTGGTTTAGTTTCAAACCCAAAGCACAGCACAATGTAGGCTGCTCTGAAGAAAGTTAATTCCATCCCAGCTAGAATGAGTACAGCTGGTGACCTGCAGAAGGCTAGAAGGCTCTCTGACTCTCCTCCCTTATGAGAGCTCTTCTGGTTTGATGCTTGTTGCATTAAAAGGCAGGTGAGACTTCTATTTTCATGACACTTTTCTGTTATAAAAATAATGTCACCACGGGGCATGCAGTACCCAGTGGCAACAGAGGTTTGTAAGGTGGTGTCTTCCATGCTGAAGTGAGTACTGTGTGCTCTCTGAATGTGGTATGATAATGTCACTAACATGAGCAACTGCTGTGTAAGTAATAGCAGAATTTTCTTGTTTTCAGTTCCCTGTCTGTCATTAGCTATTCATAGAAACTGGCAGCATTCATTAAAGGACAGTGGCCCTTTTCCCCTCTTCACAGCACAGAGCAAGGGCTACATTTCACAAGCAGGGACAGGAGTGGGAGAGAGAGGTTGCTGGGCTGGGGACTCATAGACCCCAGGGGAATCAGAGGGGATATTGTTCAGTCACAGAAAGATGTGTTTTGCTTGCTTGGCCATTAGCTAGTGAGTGTTCCTTGTCTACAACAGGACATAAAATGTCAGAAATTTTAAATGCACTTCCTCTAGCACAAGGACTGCTGTGTATTTAAATTAAAAAAAATAAAAATTAAAAGGAAAAAATACATGGACAGACTAGGGGAAAACTGCAATGATATTGCTTATGAACACTTCTGTTGGATCTGCACTAGGTACCTTCAAACTTTTTGTCTGTCTAGATATTCTAATAACAAATACAGTAGTCATTGCTCATATTTATTGTTGTCAGACAAATTCCATTGTCACAGTCTGTAAAGTTTACAGTTCTATTGGTCCTTAAATATTCAACTGATAGGCATTTTTTTTGTGTCTGTCTGTCTCACAAATCCATACCTTGTTTTACTTCTTCCAAAAGAATTGCTAACAAGAGTTCTTAGGTTTTTCACTTAAACTTCTCAGACAGTTCAACAAGCTACTTATTACAAATCTTCTTAGAGAAAATCTTGTTTAAAATTACATAGCTTGCACTTGAATGTATAATGCTGATGTAATGTTGGTTTACAGGTTTATAGAAATCATAATAAAAAATAAAAGTAAGCTGTATAAAAGGAACATCCTTTCACTTTGTCTGAAGAAAAAGCTGCAGTTTAGAGATCAACTGTCTACAGAAACATCTCTGATCAAACAGCTGGAGGATATCCTGAGTTAAAGGGAGTCATGCTAAGCATCTTATAAGAAATATCCATATACTTGCATAGCTAATCCAAATAACCAGTCTTCAAAAAGACTTGACAACACATGGGCTGTGACTTGTTAAAATGTCCATAAATCATCATGATGTGAATAATAAACTTAGCTGAATGCATGGTTGTCAATTCTATAGGATTAGCAAGCTAATTTGAAGGGTTTAGTTTAAAGGGTTCATATAAATATCCCTAAGGCCTGGCATTAATGCAGCAGTTACTCTGCAAATCTGCTTTTTTAAATTGTCAATGACAGCAAAAATAGATTTTTATTTTCCTCTGCATAAAACCTTTACACAAATGACATAAAGCCTACATGCAATGAGGGCTAAGACTAGATCTAATGAAGAACCTAAGCACCTACAATTTAAACACCACAGTGTCTTAGTGGTCAACACCTCCTTACTAGGAAAACAAAATCCAGGAAGAAGCACTTGGTTTGTTTAAAATAATTAGGGTGTGCACAAGCCACAGCATTGTCATTTGAAAACCTACATGTTCACCAGGCAGTTTTAGAACTGTAGTAAAAAAATGTGTGAACTAAGATCACATACTTTCTGCATTTTTAGACTCCTGCCTTAATTCTGTCTAAATTACATTTTAGAAAAATCTATCTTTTACTAAATGGCCATTGATGGCTTCTAAACATGTGCTGTTAAAGAAAAACATTTGATAGACTCTGTTAGGTTCAAACCAATTCCAGCACTACACTGCTTTCCATTTAAGTCAAGTCTTTAAGGATGTTTTTTCCTTTCTTTTTTCTTTAGGGTTTCTTTTGTCTAGCAATGTTGGTTTTCCATAGAAAGTTTCCTAGCAAGGCATATTATTCTGGTCAACCTCAACCACTAATAAACTAGGATGAAGCATTTCTGCATGCACCCTAAAAGCAAAGTACACTGTCAGGATTTAGCCTTACACTGGAAATTTATTTCTGAAGTTACGGGGAAACAAAGAGATAGATATGCTGTCACTGCTCAAAGTAATGAAAAAGGCAGAAATACCATGAATTTTCATAGCCAGTTTTAAAGCAAAGGTGAGCATCAAGAGAGCCCTTCAAGAGGAATCTAAAATGCTTCTCTGCTGGAAATAAAATCATCTGGCTTTCATTGTGTGGTCAAAGAGTGCATAATGTAAGTTGAAATAAAATTCTCTAAATCCATAGCCAGATGGCAGTAGAAATTGTATTTCAGTACTCTGATGGCTAATAGCACATTGAACTGTGATTTTGGTGTGAGTTTCAGTGATGTTTACTCTAAGTTGTCTTTAGAGTTTGGAGATTTTTGGACTTAAAACCTCATTTGAGAGCAGCAATAACATTTAATTAAGTTGGTTTGGTTTGGTTAGGTTTTTTTTTTTTCTTTTTAAAAGGTGAAGATAAAGGTTTCAAAATCTTCTTAGAAAGGGCTTTGCAAAGGAAAGATGGACTGTAATGAAATGCTGGGATCAGAAAATGCCATAATGGAGTCGTTTTAGCAGTTTTTTCCTTCTCTTTCTGCTGCCTTCTGAAAAATACTGGATGTTTTTATTTTTTTCTTTTACCTAACCCTGAAAATAGCTCAATATATTTTCTATAGAGAACAACTTCTTTGTTTAATGTTACGTTTTTATGTACTTTGCAAATGAGCTTGGTATAAGACGTAGCCCTTTAGTGTGGCTCTTCTGAAAGGTTGAAACTGCCTATGGAAACCCTAGATAAGCAGACTCAACTCTGTGTCTGTCACTGACATATAAATATATCTCAAAGAAGTAGAATCTTCTCAGTAGACTCTTTTGTGATTATAGAGAGCTTTTTCTTTCTAGAAATGGGCTGAGATGTTAATTTGCACACAAGCATTTGGTATGTACAAGCAATGTTTTTACCATTTCAGTTCTAACAAGAAACTTGCTCCTTAAAGAAAGCCTTATACTATGCTTTAAGCATGATCTGACTTTGTAGTAGTGTAGTATTCGTTAGCTAATAGGAGAACTTTATATTATATCCATTGTACAGCCTTGTCTTAGATTTTCTTAGAAATATGTATAGTGAGTGGACAGTATTATTGCATTAATTAGAGTATTAATTCTTCCACTGAATCCTTACTCTTATATGTGTTTAAATGATCCTGTAATATGCACCTTCATTTCAAGAAGCTACTAATTTCATAGCTTTGTTTCTATATTTTCATAGTAATGTTGCTCAGTTGATGAACTTCAATAGAAATAATCCATAAATAATAAATCAGAAAATCCAAAATGATGGTCCAACAATTTTCAGGCAAAACAGACATTTCAATAGTTACCTTTCTTGTGTCAAATTCGCTCTTTTATCTGATGTTATATGACAGTTCCTAAAATCATATTACTGAATGAAAGCACTTGAAACATTAGCAAAGTCTTTAGAGAGTTTGTAGAAATGTTACAAAGAACATTTGTACTCTTTCCATAATGAGATTTTGGTTACAGAGCTGAAGTTTAAAAAAATCAGTATAATGTGGGATATTCAAACATGTCATATGGAGAAAAAAATACAAGCAAATAAAGTGGACTTTAAGACTTCAAATAAAAGGAACTTAGTCATTAAGTGAATAGCATATGTAGATCAAAAAGGTGATAAAGGATGAGAGGTATAGTGATGCAGTGGTCTAATGGCTTTTAAAAAATAAAACGAGAGTATTTTTAAGGAAGTATTTGATACTATTATCACCTAACAATGTGAGATTTATTTAACTTTTGATACCAAGCCCATCAAAATCCTATGTTATTATTTTACATGGTTTTAATGTGTGATTATTTAAAGATACATTAATTTTAGAAATGTTTTCAATTTTTCCAGACAGTTCTTAGACTGATCAAGATCCATTTTTTATTGACCTATGTTTTCATACATATTGTTGATATAAAAGTTAAGTTTTTCTTTCAGGTTACTGTAAATGCAGTAAGGACTTCTGTATTTTTATTACAGAAGTTTTGTAATGAGATTATTAATGTGACCCTTTTATTTGCTTATCTGTGTTCATGTAAGCAAAGTTGGATAATGGTTTATGGACTTATTTTTCCCTAATTTAAATTCTTGTCAAATTACAATTTCATAGTTGCATTAAGGTATCTAAATATTGCATTATTCTCCTTGCTGGCCTACAGTATCAATCACTCGACTTCTTTGCTGAAGTGTGGCCTTGCTAAATTATTTCTCAGGTATTTTGAAAAGAAAAGCATTATTTGCCTCACAGATTTATTTATCATGAGAATTTGAAGTTAATAATTTCCAACAGAAAAAAAAAATAAATAAACAGCTACCAATTCACGCTAAAGACAGATGTAATTGAATAAATAGAAGCAACATCATAGCTCTTAAATCACTGCTTGTACATTGGTACAGGAAAAAGTACTGTCCAGTCTATTCAAAACGAGCTCCAGAATTTAGACAACTATTAGAAATATTTGAAAGTTCCTTTTGCTCTGTTATGTTAAAGCAACCTTTCAATGTTATAGCAGTTATTAGAAAAAACAACCAACAAACAAACAACATAGTTTAAATTTAATCTTTAACTCTGTTTCTGCAGTTTAGAATCCTCCACAACTATAAAAAATACACTGTGATGCCTCTGATGTTTCTGTTTTTCAGAAGTCACAATGCAAAGAAAAATATTCTTGTGGAAGATATGCTGTGACTTTTTAAATGTGGCATTCTGCCATTATTTTCCTAGAAACAATGCTGTTGGTTTAAATATATAATAGATGAAGAAACAGTCAACAGGTTACTGATGGCACTGTGGGTGATCTGTTGCATCTACTGAATCTCAAAAACTTGAAATTTTCTACTGTACATGAACTGAGTTGTATTTGTTCTTAAATTTTTTATTCACATTTACTTTATTGTAAGGAGCTGTCATGACACCTTTAAAAAGCATTTAATACTTTTATTCACTGTGGTCTCTGAGATAGCCTTTTAGTTTCATTAGATTTAAAAAAAAAAAAAGTAAAAACTAAAAATTTTAATTACTTTTCAGTTTAATTCAAAGCCTGTATTCAGCATAGATACTACAGGTTCTTGGAATCACATTTTAAGTTTAAATAGTGCTTAATGATATTGTTTTAATAGAGTAACTATTAAAAATAAGGTGATGTCTTTATTTCCTAAGTATCCTGAGATATATATATTACCTTCATCAATATAGTAAGAATGATCAGACAACTGATTATTCCTTCACTTGATACAGATAGTCTAATATTTAAATGTCTTCTATATAAGTAATAAATTATTTCATGGTCATATTTGTATGTACAATGACTTGCAGTAATATCACACAATAACTATGTAACTAACAAATCATAAACACAATGAATGAAAGAAGGCATTTAAAGTCAACAAAATTTTATCCCTAGAAAGAAAATAGAAATTGTTTTATTTGAGAATTCCAATTGAAAATGGTAATTAATTTTATAATTAAAGGGTTTTATAAAAGCAAGCAAACCAGATGATCCCACAAACTGAGGTTTGAAAAAAAATGAGTTTAAGTCAAACTTGGAGGATTATACTTTCCACTGCACCACTAAATTATGTAACTACTTAAGCATATGCTTAGTCCTGCTGAATCACTAGACTTTTTGTTGAAAAAGGGATTATACAAGTGATGTTTAGCTGGCTGCAGCTTTATTAGCTTCACTGTGATGTTAATTCTTCTTACAAAAGTCTCATTCAGATTTCTTTTCTGCAGTGTCAGATGCTTTGACAGGACTGCTGTAAACCTTTGTCTCCCCTTTTACACAGCAGCAGAATCATTGTAGGATTCCTAGACATGCTTCCCTTGTATGCTTAAGAAGGGAGCAGCTCTGCAGTGAACAACACACAAGGTCTGACATCCCCTGAGAAGGAATGAATCTGCCCAATTCCATTTCCTCTTCTGGGCACCTAATGAGGGAACACAAGCCCTTGTGTTACATGAAGCAGATCATCCAAATTGACAATATCATTTTTTCTAATGAATAGATCTTATCCTGCCAGCCAACTCCAAAAGAAACACGGACAAACTCTTTTTCAGTTCATAGAGAAAAAACAGGTTGGTGTGTTTATACATGACAGGTGAAATGAGTAGAGGTATTTTCATGAAGACACATATAGACTGACAGCCCTGAAATGAGAAGTAGTCAATACCTGGAATCCCCTACATGACTCATTCCTTTATGATTCTGAGGTTTTCTTGTTAGTACAGTTTTTCTGACATCAGTCACTTTTCTTACTACTGTATGTATGTATTGTCTGGCTCATAGCTCAGAAGCAAGTTTCAGTAACATCTGGTGCACGCAGGTGACTCATGGGCTGGGGGTTGGAGGGGGGAGATTACCAATGTACAGGCAAGCAGCTCAGTCATGGATAGCCTTAAGGCCCTATCTGTGGGGACCCATGGGGTGCTGTGTTGGTGGCTCAGACCTTCAGTTGTCCATAAGCCTCAGGCCAGACAAGGCACTGTGCAAAACCTGAGCTGAGCCTTGAAATTACACAAGAAAGAACTTTTTCTCAGTGAGGGTGACGGAGCTCTGGAACAGGCTGCCCAGGGGGGTTGTGGAGTCTCCATCTCTGGAGACACTTAAGACCC
>JANHGL010023221.1:111508-135428 GCA_024611195.1 Ceyx melanurus | reverse complement strand
CTTTCAGTGAAAGAGCTCAGAGCACTTTGGAAATGTTAGGGACTGCTGAGGGCTGGCTATCCTCTGAGGAGACTGCCCAAGGAGCCAAAGGGTAGGTGATCCTTGGTCACAGAGGCCTAACACTGAAATCTGGGTTACATGGAGACTGTTCATGGCTCAGCAGCTGGAGTATCTAAACACTGCCGTGGAACAACAGCACACTGAAGCTTGCTTTCAAAGTGAGCTGGACTAGCTCCATCTCCCCACCCTTCCCTGCCAATCTGTACTTGCCTGGAGGGGTCCAAATATTAGTCAAGGCAGATGAAGAGAAGTACAACATGGCTCCACCGAGTCCCAGGGTCCTTTGGTCAGAGAAGATCCTCCCGTGCCACCCACGTCTTCCTTTAACCTGGCAGAGTACCTGAATTACTGAGAGGACTTGCCAAGAGAGATTTAGGCTGGAAACATCTCTAGAAAGATGGCTCTCATTAAGGGCTGAGGCCTGTGCAAGAGCAGAGTGCTGGCTGGGGCACAGAGCTGGGGAGAGCAGAGCTCCTCACCGCCCGCCTCACGTCCTGCCCTCCGGACAGTCCTCCCTCCTGGAAGTTTGTCCCTTTTTTCTGTGTGTTGGCAGCAATTAATGAGCAGAGAGCTGGTTGAGAAATTTCCATCCAAATAATATTTCTGTTTTGCCAGAAGATAGTTAAAAAATTTAGTGGAAAAATTAGTGAGAAGAGCTTGGGTTTTGGCTGACATTGTTGGTCAAAAAAATCCCAAACTTGAGATTTTTTAGCCAAAAATGGAAGTATTTGGGGCAAGGCAGGGGAGAAAAGGGGAGGAGCCTGGCAGGTCTGAGCGATACCCTGAAAAACATCTAAGAAAATTTTGACAAATGTGAGGATGTTTGTGTTAATTTTTCCCATACTGAAAGATATTTCTGCTTTTAGAACCATTCTATGGGGAGGCTCAAAACCAAGCAAGCTAAGAGGCTTCTCTACATATGGCTACAGATACTCCACAGCTTAGTGCATAAGCCTAGGCAGCAATCCCTCTAGAGATGTCTAAGAAAGACCAGATCTCTCACACAGGCTGCCCAAGAGCCTACTACCCAAAAGCTGTAATCTCAGGAAAGGACACCCAGTGAGCTGGTTCTGCTGTGAGTTTGTTCAGCTGATGCAGAGCCTCCATAACCTCACAGTTGCTTTGCATGCAAATAAACAGAGCCACGGGGACATCCAGGGAAAAGGCACCACTTGTGAAGGGAGGTGTCTGTCCACACAGATGTTGCAAAACCCCCCATATTTAACAGTCAGTCAGCCACAGGCAACAGCGTTGCTAATAACATTGCAGGGAGAATAGCACATAAGTACCTGGGAAGCCACAGAAAGCTGTTTTCCATCTTGCTTACACAATAACGTGAGCTTTTTCTTCTTTTTTTCCCCTTTAAAAATTGTTTCTTCAGCAAAATCCAGTTGGGAAAAACCCCAACCAGCTGGAATCTTCCTTACTCTCTGGGAAATGTGACTGACAGCATTTCTGGGGCTCTGTGTCACACTCCCCTCAAGGTACTGCTGACCAGTGTTGGGAAATGCTGTGGGGAAGGAGCCACAAGCAAGAGCTGCTGGCAGCTCGGGGGGCTTGCTGGTGCCTGAGGAGAGCAGCAGAGGCTCAGCAGGGCCCTCCTGCCTCCACACAACTCTGGGAGCAAAGCAGAGGTGATGGCACAGAAACTAACTCAGCACAAGTGGCTCAGAAGGTGAATCAGCTCTGTGAGGAAACCAAGATGTGACATGTTGTTATTAGGCAGCAGGGAGCTGCGATTGAAAGTGATTTCCTAAGGAATTAAACCACGGTTCTGGACAGGATTTATATTTTAAACAACACTTAATTTTTTTTTTTAAAGGACTAATTCAATCTAGAGCTGGATTTCATACCTTTCCCTCAAGGAGAGCAGCACTGAGAGAAGCAAACTCTGAGGTACTGACGTGTCCTGGCAGGGCTCTGGCTGCTGCACTCTCCTTGCTGACAGCCCCAGCTTGACTCTCGTCCCACAGCAGCCCGGGGGTTACAGTCCCAGCCACTTTCACCACGAGCAGCTCTGGCCCAGAGCCCACCAAGTGATAAAAGACTTCTTGTGTGATCATCTCAGGAGGGAAATCTGGTGCCAAACAAAGCTGCAGTCTGGTTGGGTCTTTTTGCCATTAGAGACAAAATCAAGGGGAAAAAATACAGCGCTGGGGAAATGAGTGGAAGCTGCAAAATGTTCATATAATGGCTTTTCCAAGAAAATGTTAAAAACCCCTCAAGAATGGGCTGGCTGGCTGTGCTGGAGAGGCCGTGGCTGCAACCTAAAGATCCTGTCAGAGGCTACCCACTTTTCACCAGTTCAGTGACAGCCTGAATAGTTCCACTGCCTGTCTCCAGCGTGGCTGTACAACCAGGCTGCAGTGATCTTCTAGAAACTGGCAGTTCCCTTTCAACAGCTGATGCTTTTTGGGCTGGTGGAGCCAGCCATAGACTGGCTCTCCTCCTGATGAACACATGAGCATTTCCCTCTCTGCCAGCCCACACTTTGAGCCCTGTCCAGGCTTGGGGCTGGATCTTGCAGCCTGGTTTCTGTAAGGGGCATTTCCCAAGTGATGTGATTTTTACCCTTTGCTACTTTCAATAACAAATATACGTGTCTGAGGATATAAAACCAGTGGGGAATATCCCTTTCCCTTGCCTGCCAGTGCAGTAGCTGCAGTACAGGCTCACTTAATTCCAAACTGGTCTACACTCACCTCTGTGCCTTTCCAGAGTGCTGCTGCCACTGACTTAGTTGCTTTGGGAATCTTCCTCTTCTCCAGGACCACCTTTGGTCTGCAAGCTCTTGAGAGAAGAACCATTTCTTTGGGCATGACCTGCCAGTATCTGTATGTCTGGGTGTAGATTCCAAGTGCCACTGCACAAAGAACACAGAAGACCTCAGAACAAAAACCATTCAGAAAGCAGCAGTGAGAGGAGTCATAAGGCCACTACAGGAGTAGAGTAAGAAAAATACTTCTCTTCAGAGGGCTGAGGGTGGAGATTAAAGGCATTTGAGTAGATGAAGGGAAGTATTTTGTATAGACTGCAAAGGTGGTGAAGTTGCTTGTGGATGCAAAAGCAAAATCTGTGGGGGACAGAGCAGTTGCAAGCAGAGCAAGAGGGGCAAGGGACCATGACCATGCAGGGAGGGCAAGGCCACAAAGTGTGCCTGTGGCAAATAGAGGAGGAGGCACAAACAAGCATCCCAGGAGTTCCAACGAGACTGCTCAAAGCCCCTGAGGCTCGGGAGAGTCTGGAGACTCTGAGGATGCCAGGGCTCACCTGGAGATGAGCTGTGCCAGGATCTGGCCCTCCACACTGATGTCCTGTGGGCTCCACCATGATGAGCAGGCAGAGTTGCTCCCTCCCAGGGTTGAGGAGGATGCCAATGCCTGTTCCATGACCCAGACAAGTCATGCTGGAGGCTCCAGCTCCACCCAGGCCACAGAGGGATGAAAGGATAAGACACCCAAACAGGAGCCCTTCACAGCCAAAGGAGAGGAGCCAAGGAAAACCACAACTCTCAAGAAAGCTCAGCTGCTTCTCAGCAGCCAAGGCAGACACCCACCCCAGGCCATGTGGACCTGGCCAGTATCTCAGCTGTGGTACAGGGAACACATATGGAAGCTCCAACATCAGCTGCAGGACTCTGCTAATTGGGAAAGTCTGTCTGAGTGTCTGGCCACCATTTGGCAGACAAGGCAGCACTGACACAATAACAAATGTGGTTCAGTGCAGCCTCTGGGCATTCTTCATGGGGCTGTCACATGAAAGGGGCACGAAAGGAGACGAGGTGATGCAAGACACATGGAGGTCAGCCTTGGAGACTTTCTGATTACCTTCTGCTAAGGAGCCTGTGGGTCCTCTCTGCTTATACATTTTCTTACTTAAACTCTCCTCTTATAATCAGACAGTTCTTCCCATCCAAAGTGAAGATGCTCCATTCCTGCTTGTCCAAGGCAGTTTTGCTGTTGGATAGTCTCTCACCAGGAAGACTGGCCCATTCCTAAAGAGAAGCCAGAGACATGATAAAAGGAGAAAAAACAACTATACACAGAAAAGATAACTGGTCTTTGTGCATTAGCAGCAGTTGAGGATCTCCTGTTTTCCTACTCACCTGCCTCCAAACCACGATGAACAGGGATGCAAACATGGTGAGGAGATTATCAAATGTGCTCAGCATGGGTCCAGGTGCTTGAAGTGGAAATGCTGTTGAGGAGCAGCTCCCACAGGCTGTCTGTTTCTGGGTGCACTATATTCATACAGCAGCAGGACAACTGAGGCAAGTAACTTGTCAGCAAGGGGGTTGCCAGGACTTCTTTACTTACAGTGTCAGGAGTGTGAGTGCATCTGGCATGGCTCTTCTCTGCCTGGAACTCCCCAGCGTGTGTTTGTGCCAACACTCCTCAGTAAGTGGAAAACACAACTTTCCCAAGGAGCCATGTAGTGATGGGGAAAGCACAAAGAACATGCAGCTTTCACTCTACCAACAGAGCAAGGTCCTCCAAAAGGGTGTCAGGGTAAGGTGATCCACTGAGCTTTTTGGAAAGAAATTTCCTTGCAGAGACAGCAGGGTCTCACCAGCTCGCTGCAGGGCACCAAGAGGCAGCTGAGGCTGCTGTGCACACCAGGACTTGTAAGAGAGTGAAGGAAGCAGGTGGAGTTTGGTGGAGGAAGAACTGAACTCCAAGCAGCTGATCAGGGATTACACTTTCCTCCTGGTACTTTTATGTCAGAGCAGCAGAGCCATCTGACCCCACCTGCCTTTCATGATCTTGGCTGAAGCATCTTAAATAAATAGACAACTGAGATCCCAGGGAAGGATAATGGCTCCAAATCATCTGGTTTCTTGGTTAGAAGATGGGGATTAGGAATAACAGAAAATCAGCAAACTGCTACATGCAAAATAGGCAAACTAAGTATATAAGCCTACTGGATTTATAGAAAAGATATTGGCACATACCAGAAAATTTTCAAGCCAAATGTATGACAGCATTCCTTACACCCCTCCCACCCATTGCCATATCCCAGCTTAATGTAAAGCCTTTTGGCTTCCAAAGGCTTACAGCTATGTTTTATTGTTTAAGCAGGTCAACAATTGCAATCATATGTTGAGTCCAGGCAATACACAAACACAGTGGTGTGTTACTACACAGCAACACTTGGAGGGAGTATCTATAATGATGATGTTGTTCACAGTTGATGGCAGCTGGGCTGGTAGCTCCCAAGGCTACCTCTGAAAACTCAGAAGCCTATCATGCCATTACCAAGAAGCCAGTGTGAGATCAGGAAATGAACTCTACTTCTAATGTAATTATAAACTCCATTTCTGGAACTCATTTTGGGAGGAGGACTCTCCCATCAACCAAACTTCAGCTTGTTTTGAAGGCAGCTTTAGAAAGGTGCTGCTCCCATCTCCAAGAAATGTCCTTTTAAACTGGAATGGGATACAGATTATGGTATCTTTGTAAGCCAGGATGAGAGAGGATCCCACAGGCCCATCTGTGTGCAGCTCTCTGCCAAAAACATCTTCACCAGGTTGAAGGAGGAGTTACACAGCACACAGATGCTGGCTAGTGCCTACAACAGACATCCAAAACACTCAGCACTGACCTCACTCTGTTTATCTCACACCAGGGCAGTGAGCAGAGAGGTTATGCAGGTACCTTTCCAGTGGATAGAACAGTTTTGCTCCAGTACACATTTCCACATGCCCAGCAGTCTCCATGATCAGGTTGCACCCATGGAGCAGCCACCACGAAATGTCCAGCAAGCTCCTGGTTCTCTGTGCTCTGACACACACAGAAAACAACCTTTCCCAAAGCACTTGGGAACTGGTGCCCCACACACAGCCACAGCCCAGCCACAGCCCAGCTCCTCCCATCCAGCCAGGCACCTTCTGTTCCAGAGCACAGACCTTGCCAGGCATTCACCAGACACTGACATTCCCTGTGCCTGGCTCTGCAGCCCAGCTGGGACAACCCCATCGTGTCTTGGGGACTCTGAGATGCCAGAATTCTACTGACCTTTTACACCTACCAGCTATCAGACAGATGGCCAAGGCTTAACTGGATCCCAGTGTCAGTCCAGTAACAGATGCATAATGTACTGCTCACAGCTTCACTCCTTTCTCCTATTTTTTCTGCTAGCTGTTGGATTTTCTTGTATTTTTATCAAGTTCAGAAACCTTATTAAAGTTGTTATGGAAAAAATAAATTTATTATTCAACATACTCATTTTTTTTTTTTAAATGGAATGATCCTCTTCTCTATTTTTTTTGGTTTTCATTTACAACTGGTTCCATTCAGTTAGACTGTTTTTATCTTTTCTATTTATAACCAGCACCAAAAAGAAAATTACCATGGATACAGTACATATGCAAATTAGCTAATGGAAAAATATATACATTTCACTCTGTAATGAAAAACTTAAATGATATTATTGCCATGGAGAATATATCCCTGTATTATAATAAAATATCAAGCAATAATCGACTGCTAAAATTCTTTTCCACCAACACAAAAATAGCACCATACATGGGATAGTGAGAATCTACACTCAATAACACAATTGTGCAACTAGAAATGTACAGTACTTTAGTAACAGTACAGAGTATTGTTTACAATATGGAAATACCACCACTGTAATCAAAAGAGCATCAGTCTCTTAAGAACAACTAAAAAAAGTATTGTCATAGATACACTGAAACAAACAGCTTTCCTTTCACCAGTATGGAGTAACTGAGGGCAGAGCATAGCTGTAAATTCATAGTAAAGCTCCTATTAAATGATACAAAACAGAAGTGCAGGAGTATTGAACAGAATTTTATTATCATTATTTGTTGGTTTTTTTTGCTTGATATTAAAAAATGGGAAGATTGTCACCACACGAAGAGAATGTATTAAAATGGAGCTGTGTTGTGCCAGCAGTTATTAATTCATGTTGGTTTCTGATTTATAAAAACAAAAAGCTGATGCATGCTAATCTGTGGGCTGTGAGAGCAAGTGAGGTGGTTTTTTTCAGTGCTCAGACATTATTAGTAAAAAAATGTAAGAATTTACATCTTTCCTGGCCTATCCACCCTTCTAGGAGCCTCCTTTTTGCCTAGAGAGGGTGACAGATCAGCACCAGAAGGAAAACGACCCCTTCTATTTAAAAGCACCTTTGATTCTCATTAATAATAAATGCACATGCTACTCTTCCAAGAGAACAGAGAAGTCTGATGGTAAATCCTTCAACAGCCCCATCTGAGTGTTAGCAATGCCAAAAAGGCCCAGGGAGGGGGTGGTGTTTCACTGGGTCACTTCATGGGCAAATGATGCCCATTAAAAGCAAAAAGCAAACCAAGTGAAGGGTGTAAGGGGACCCACCTCAGCCCACTGTTGTGAGGTAGAGGCAGGGCTGTGTCACTGACACCAGCAAGGTGAATTACCAATATAAATCAGGTGCCCTGGGCTCTGTCTGATCTCTTGGAACTTTCTCATTATAACTTCATCTACTTATTAATTTGCCTAAATGAACAGCACCATGGTATTGCCTAAGTCTTCCCTGTCACCCCTGTCAGCAACATTTTCCATTGGTTACTTGCTAAGTAGTTACACAACCTCTGTGTCTGGGCTACAGGGGGGAATAACAGAAGAAGAAGGTCTGATCCTGACTGAAAGATGTCAGAAGAACATCCACTACAACATTAAAAAAAAAAAAAAAAAAGAAGTTGGAATCATTTCCCTGATAGAGAAAATCATCTGGGGCATTGGAAAGCAGATCTGTTTGAGACAGAGAGAAAACAACTGTGTGCAAACGTGCCTTTGTGCACACTGGCTGGCCCTTGTGTGCACACACTTGTTTGCACTAAAATAAGCACAGATGCAAATGTGAAGCCTGCACAGTATTAGTCTATTGATGAACATTAGCTCCCTGTGCTAGAAAAAGCCTTAGCCCTTCATAAAATGCTCAGGTGTTATTCTGCTGAGGTCCTGGGTAGCAAAAAATTGCAGTAAGGAAGGAAAAGTTGCTTAAAAGATACGTTAGGGATTAAGAGTCCTTATCCCTCCTTGCATTGAAAAATAAAAAGAGACAACAGCAAGCAAGAGAAGGTGAGGAGAGGTGTGAGCTGCCATCCAGCCCAGGGGATTGGGGCTTGGTCTGCACTCAGTTGCAGGAGTAACAGCCCCACGCGGGTGGGGAGCGAGTACAAAGCTGCAATTCATCCCAATGGCTCTGCCTGCTGCAGAGGAGTGGGCTGTAACTGAACCCCTGCACAACTGCCCTTGGGCCCTGGCAAGGGAAATGATACGTGTTGGAGCAAGAGATGATAGGGAGACATTGATCTGCAGGGCTAAGAGAGGGGACAAACTCTGCCCTGGGTAGAGCTCCTGTTTCAAGTCTCACGTCTCAGAGAGGAGTTGGGTTTAAAGTGCAGAGACATGGGGGACAGTATCATGTGTGCAGCACTTGCTGAGTGCTCTGATAGCACCAATCTGATAGCACCACAAAAGGAACACAGGAAGCATTAAAACACAGTGAGTAAAATCCTGACCCTTGCTGAGGGCAGTGGAGTCTCAGCCTCAGGGCTTCAACAAGCTCAAGATTACACCTTGGATGTCTGGTGTCCCTGGCTCAAAGGGCTACCTAGTCACAGATGTATACAAGAGGCAGGAGATAGGAAACCCCCTCCTGCTCTCCACTCCATCCTTCACACAAAGGTTTTACCAAAATCTGTTTCTGTACCAATCCTATTGAGTTTCATGGGCCTTTTAAAAAAAACCCAACCAACATTCAGTTTCATTATCTGACTGACTTCTAAGAGCTGGAGAGAGATTAGGCCAAGCAACCCCCTTGTGAGCTCTGATGGATTTCTGGCTTCTCCCACCCCCTGTAAATGGGTCTTGCTTAAAATTAATCACCTACTGTTTTTAATAAATTTCCATTTCATTAAACTCAGAGAAAAAAAAATCATAAAAGAAACTATATTATTCTGAGGAAAAGAGAGAGGATTGTTTCTCTTAATTAGCTAGAAGGGCAATCCCTATTAGTTGCTCTAAAATGTATGACTTGGAATGTGGATATAATTGTACTGAGTTTTCTGCAGGAATTTCAGAGATGTCCATCCTTTGCTGTCAGTTTTCACAAGCTTTTACAGCAAATCCTCTCTTTAAATTAAGCCTTTCATTTATGTGTGTCCCTCCAAGCCCACTCCACAATGGGACAGCTGTTGGGAATCAAAACCATCAGATGAAAGGCAAGATTAAAAGATTAAGTAATGTCTCTACCTTTGCTGAATTATTTTGCCAGAGGCCTCCCTCCACGGAGGCACCCACACCCTTAGTCAGTGGAATCACTTTGCAACTCTTGTCCTTTTCTGTCATGGTAGCAAGCCATCCAGTGGCTGGTGATTTCATATATTAAAGTAAAAAGCATTAATGGAACAGGTAAGGATGTGAAAATAGGGTAAACTGACGGGCTCCTTGAGATGACTCTTTCTGTCTGCTTTTGGTTTTGTTTAAGATGGACGAGTGGATCACTTTGGTATCCAGTCTGTAGAATTAGTTTCAAGTCTTATTAGATATGCTTTGGGATCCACCACATTGTAGCAACTCGTGAAGTTCCAGTACTCAGACCTACTAGTCCGTGATTTACATACAACCAGCTGTAGCCCTCTAAGAAGCAGCACAGCTTCATTAACTCTTCTGCTGCATCTTGTTTGCATAAAAGTCTCTGCAAGTCTGGCAGCAGCGCTGGTACCACCGCATGTCTTGGCACAGGTTCTTCTCCCGGATCACCCTGCAGTACACTGTCCACTGGTCCCCTGTGCACTTGTAGGTGAGAGCAGCTTTGGACAAGAAAAGAGAGGAGAAACTAGCAGATTAGCCAAGAACAGCAGTGCAGGTGTGATCAAAACCCCTGCAGATCAGGGAAGAAAGGGCCAATCTCGCTGGCAGCACCGGAGAGCAGAGGGTGTTCTTCCAAAATCCCAGCTCTTGGAAGTGTTTACTGCAGGGTGGAGCAGTGAGTGGGGTGCACAAGCCTCCCCACGTTGTACCTGTTTTGTCTCAGTGACAAATAGGCCTAGAAGAGCAAAATGCCTAAAGCATCAGCCTGGATTTAAGCACTGGAGCAGTCCAGGGGGAGCTGAGTGTGCTTCCCAATGCACACCAGAGCAGCCATCATCTCGGGGTGGGAAACAACTTTACACAGAGACAAACTCAAACTCAGTTTGAGAGATGGAAAGAGAAATTAATAGGAAGTAAAAATAATACTTCTCAGTCTAGTGAAAACAGTAGGGCAATGATTATTAGCTGTTGGGAGGGGGGAATGGATATCGTGGCCTCTGAGGCTGGGAAAAAATAAATGGTGGAATTCAAGAATGTCCAACAGCAGCATCCTGAGCCACTTGTTCCACATCTCTGCTGGATAATTACACAGCTGAATAAATTACACACCTTGCAAGGACATCTGAGATAGAGCTCATGAATCTGAGATGAGAGACTTTATGTCACAGCCACTGAGTCCCAAGCAAGGCCAGCACTCTGATATTTTAGAGGTCCAAGGATCAAGTTAGACAGAAATCATGTCAAGAAGGCAACATGGCTCAGGGGCCTGAGGGACAGAATAAACCTGCTCTGAATGTGTCTTCACTGAGGGACACTGGACACAAAAGTCAGGTGAGGTGAACACTTAGATACTTCTGAAAATGTTTCCTGGGATGCAAACCATACTGGAGTGGGGGAAAAAGCAGCATGGGTTGTGTAGACTACTGGAATTATTTCCTGTATATTTTTTTTGGTGAGGTTTATATTGTAGAAAACAGAAAACTTTGTTTAAAGATAATGCAATCAGAATTGTTTACAAGCAGGAAGGGCAAAACACTCACTGATACAGCTTTCTGCTAATATCAAATATCATGGTTTCTGGCCCTGGTGATTCCAAGCCTGGTCTAGAAACAAAAGCATCCCAAATTACTTGCAGATTACTTTCAGCAGGGACTTGAGCCTCCTCAGTCTTCTAAGCACGTGAGCTTTTTATTGCTTTGTCCTCCAACGTGAATTAGGATGGATTTCTTGTCTCATCAGTGTATCAAGGGCTTATTTCTCAAATGAAATGTTTTCTTTTCACTATGCCTTTAGTGCTAAAATATCTGGGAAGTACTCTCATATGTTCTTAAACAAAAGAGGTTAGAAGCCCCTCAGCAGGACTGCGTTTGCAAGAACAAAATTTCCCATGTTCTTTTCAACATCTGTTAAACTTTGGGGAAATACATTTCAGTTCAGAAGCTTCAGGTCCAGCCCTAGTTTAAGTGCTATTTAATACTGGGCAGTGCTGTTAGAACATGGTTCTCTATTACTTAGCAGCTTTGACTTTTCATGTGTAAGAGGATTCTTAGCCTACAAGACTAGCTGTGCTGGGAGGGTGGAGGCTGTTCTTGCTGGTAAGCTCATAACAGCACTGTTTACAACCCAGCCTCCTGTACTGAGGACTAATGGGAGGCACCACGAGGCTGTGCCAGTGCAGCTGGTGGCTCAGTTTAGCTTCATCTGACTGGTGATGATGTGTGAAATGTAAAGAAACCAGCTTGGTTCTCGGAGCTCTTGTTGAACACAAAGAGCTGAAGTTTGGAAAAATGTTTTTATCTCCTTGTAAACTGAGCAAATACAATGTGAGAAAACATGGGTTCCCATAATTTTGTACTGACAGAAGCATTCCTACCTAGAGCCATTTCTTAAATCTGGTGTGAAGGTGTTTCAGGAGGCAGGTGGCTTAGCACCATATTGTCCTCTCAGCCAGGTACAAAGGGGATGCAGGGAGGGTGAGAAGGACAGTGACAGAAAATTAGAAAGGGTTCACAGAAAGAGGCTGGATGCTCTCTTACCTTCCATGGAAAATTAATTCATCAAACCACAGTCTTGTGGCAGCAAATGAAAAGTTAAACAGCAAAAACCACAGCACTGCTCTGCTTGGCAAGGTCATGTCCTTTTCTTGGTGTATGGATGAATTCATCACCACACTTTACACTCAACACAGCAAAAGCAGGTGTGAAGGTGTCTGTGGTGCCTGTCAGCTCCCTCACTTCTGTGACCAGCCAACCATCACCCACCATTTGTGTGCTCCTGTTGGGCTTCAGGTCTTCCCACTCCTGAGTGCTCCAGCTTGGCCAGTCTCAGGTAGGGATTGATGGATAAGAGAGGACTTATCCACACTAGACCTTCAGTCTAGTCTCTGCCTGGGGTCCCTCTCCTAATTTCTGGCCACAGGCAATCCCCTGAGGCCCTACTTTTCTCCCACCGGGCACGCTGTGACCCTGGGCTTTGCCTGCTCCTTCAAAAGTGGCATCTCCCCCCCGCCCCCCCCAGTGCCCCTGACTCACCAAGTCTGGGCGAGGTAATTGTGTTGACATTGATCTTCTCATTGCAGACCTCTTGGTGGCACTGCCTGTAGGCTGCTGGTTTGGCCAGGACAGGGCACTCGTTGCCGTGGCGCCCGGTGACTTTGTGCATGCACTGCACCACTCGTGACTGGAGGCCTTTCCCACACGTGGAGGAGCACTGCAAGAGAGAAGGCACTGAGACATGCTTCCAGGAAAATCACTGCCACAGCTGAAATATGCAGCAAACTGGCAGCCCACTGTGGTGCTGATGACTCAGCACCAGGGTCATCGTGTCAGCCAGGGACCATTCTAGAGCTGTTGCTCCTGTCCATGATGATTTCACAGCTTCAGGGTGTGCTGTGAGCAGGGGGAACTGTCCTGGTGCAGGGAAGGAAGCTGTTGACTTTCTGTCTGGACTTGCTCTGAGTCCATCTCCACTGACTGTCCCTGTGGCTGGATGCCTATGAGGTTCAAGCAGGCAGAGATGGAATTCCCTCCACCAAACAAAGATGGAAAGCTGGAAAACATCCACTGCTTAATTATGGACAAGCAGCTTCCACCTCCCTCTCCACGAGGGACTCAGTGGTACTGGTTACCTTGGTTTAAGAGCCCTCTCCAAGATGTGGAAGGTCTAACAAGGCTTCTCCACAGGCAAGATTACCACTGCCAGAAGATAAAGGCAAGGCCTGCAGCAGAGGCAGGCAGCTCTTCCTGCATTCCCAGACCCCTGGAGAAGCTCTGTTCAGGTACATGAGAGAACACACCAGGTATTCACATATCCTCTCTCATCTACCCCTGCTAACCATCTGGCACTTGTCTGTCCTTCTGGGAGCAATTGCAGATTGTACTCCATGAGTTTTGGCTTCTAAGAGCAAGGAAGCCCAGGCTGTTTATATACTCTCTTTATTGTCATACAAGTGCAGTCCCTACCTCTCCCTCCTTCTTCTCTGACCCATCACTTGTGATTTACAATGTCCTGCTTGCACGTTGTTCAGTTTTAATAAAGCAAACACAGTGAGTACAGTGAGGTGCACCAGCTGGAATTAATAAAAGAACCTTGTATTTAAAATAAAGAAACAATGGGTTGCAGAACTTTGGTAAGACTCCTATTTCTGCTAAAGCCACACACGAGCAATTGATGAGGGAGAGGAGGAGGTGAGGGAAAACTCAGAAGATACAATTAAAATGGTGTAAAAAAAATAAATCGTGTTTTCTGTCTTCTGCTCTTTCTGAACAAAGTTGGGCACTGGAGCTCTCTTCCTGAAAAACATGCTCACCTCAGAGTGATCATTCTTCAAACCAATATGCCAAATATTCAGGAGGCTCCAAAGATGAGCACCACGAAGGCTGGACTGAAGCCCAGGTACAGAGGATGTGTAGGTAGGGTAGAACCCAGGGGCAAGTGAACACTTGGATGCACAGCAGACCCCAGCTCTCCCACCCATGGGGGAGAGAACAGCAAAGCTGGGGCTGTTCTGTGCTGGAAATATCACAAGAAACCTCTGTTGTTTCTCAAAGAGCATCTGACACAAGAAGTACAGCTTTGTTCTGAGTGGAGCACAGGGAGCTTTTCCTTTCTGTGTAGATCACTGAAAAGCCTAAGGAAAAATGGCCTCAGATGGACAGGACCATGTAAAACAGAGCTGAGGGATTCCTGATTCAGGTAACTCAGTGAAGAAATACATTTACACCATGGCAACAATTTATTTCTGGGTAGGAGGAGTTATGGGAAGCCTGTTGTCAAAAATAACATAAACTCTTTATTTTTTTCCTGTAATCATTCACATTAATGACTGCTTATTGAGCAGGTTTCTTGTATTTGGTGTACTCACTAAATCTGTATTTGCTTTTATCTTTTCCCCTCTGTATTCCACCTACTTTTATTCCTTTCCTTTCACCTTTCACTCTAGGACTGAATTTCTCCATTTGGAACAATCTCTGGCTCAGATCCCTTTTGCTATTAAGCTGTCCTGGTGTGCAGCTTACCTCTGTGTTTCCAGCTATGCAGCCCCCTCCAGACCTGATTATTTTTTTCTGAAGGCAGCAGTTGTGATATATTCAAGTTTTACATGTCATTTGGAACTTCCTTTTTTCAAAAATAAATAATGGTGTTTCTTCCTTTACATCCTTCTTATTTCAAAGGAGGCTCAACACACTGGTTTGCAAGAGATTTTTTTCTACACTTAGATTTTCAGATGTTGAATTTGCATCTAAATTTGATCACTCAACAAAGGTTGTGATATTCAGGACTATGCTGAACAAGCTCTTCCCTTGTATTCCTTACAGTGAGCTATTCCAAAAAGCAAACATTAAAGTCCCTTCTTTAAATCCCCTTCATCATTTGAGCCTGTGCAGTGGGCTGCAGGCAGTTCATTAGGCTGGGTGTCCCTCTGCTCTTCCCCAGCACCATGTGCCCTCCATGACCAGACTGGAATCCAGTCGAGCACGGCCATGACATTTGGATTTAAAGATAACAGTTTTTAATCCTGATAAATGCAGCTCTTAGGCCCTTCCACTTCACTAGCCATATGCAACCTCTAAACCTCAGGATTTAAATGGCACTTTTAGTCTCCAGAGAGCTTTACTAATCTTAATCCTCACAAAACTCTGCAAGGGGAGTGAATTGTCCATCCCTTTTACAAACAGAAGAGCTGTTACCTCACAGGCATCAAATAACCCACCCAGGCCATGGGATTTCTTCACAGGATTGCAATAGAGTGAGTCTGAAACCTCTGGCTTTGAGGCACTCCCTGTGCTCACAAATGCTCAACAGAAGGGGGGTGGGGGGGAGGAAAAAAAACCTCAAACCCCCATGTTTCTCATGAGATGAGTAAGGTCTTCAGATACCAACACAGAAACACTCACCTACCTCTCTCTGCATTTGTTAACCAGCAAGGAGGGCAAGCAATGAAACTTTTTCCACAGACACTGCCAGCTCCAATCCTTAGACAACAGCAGTTTTTGCCCGAAGCAGTTTTATTCCTTCTCCTGGGAGACTGGGATCATCACCTATGCTATGCAATTAGTTTTTCACAGCCAGGAAGACAGATTTTAACATCTTTCTTGAACTCTTTTGGGCTTGGCAGCTAAAGGAAGGTTGGACATCTGGCTTATTTTAAGACGAAATTTTCAGCTCTGTACTTGGATAGTCTCTTTGCTAGGAATTTCAATAGGAAATAGGAATAGATACAAAATACATACAAAGGGGGAATTGTTACTCATGCTGCACTATGAAACGAGGACATCATTAAAAGAGGCATAAAAATCAAACTCCAACTGAACAGCAAATTCCCATAAATACCTTCCCTCCTACTCTGGACAGCTAAATGCATTGCTATGGTCTCTCTGTTCCCAAATATTTATGGAGCAAATAAGCAGATCCACAGCCCAATTTTCAGGGCTAGTTTCATTCTGTGCCCTCTGATACAGGACAGAGATGATGTCCTGGGCTCTGGGGACAAACAGACCATTCCAGCCCAGCCCCTGGTCCATGCTCTGTACAGCCAGCACAGTCCCACTCTGCAGAGCACTGTGATCCTCCAGCACTGCCCAGTGTCACCATGCTGATGGTATTTACAGTGCTGATGATGGACACTGGACTGTTTAGCTAAATACTGAGTTCTCATTTTGCTATCAATAGACTTTGAAACTTGTAACAGCCTTTAGAAGCATTGATGTACCTCTCCAGATACACGTTTTGATGCTGGGATGGAGTAAGGTGATCTGTGAACTGGGAGGACTGGTTTTTGGTGGATCTCTGCCTGCCACCTGAGCTGCTATACAAGTACAGAGAGCAGTACACAAGCACACAAGTACACAAGAGCAACTTGCCTGCTCTGGGAAGCTGGGGCCTCAGAGAAGAGGCTGGATGGAGACTCTGGTGTCAAACCAAGAAGTGTTTTTCACTTCCAGCAGGCACTGCCAGCCACATCACTGTCAGAAAAATGCATGTGCAAAAATCCATGCAATCAAACCACAGTGCCCTAAACTGACAATACAGCCACTGTGAACTGGAAATCCTCCCACGTGCAAAGATCAAAGGATGGTTCAACACTGTAAAAAAGAGAGGGTTCATGAACAGCTACAGAAAGTGAACCTAATGAGAGCCCTTGTAACTCCCAGTTCAAACACTGCTTGAGAAGGCAAAAGGAATATAAAAATGCCTCCATACACATTCTTTGGCAGTAACATGCAAGGCAGTGGGGATATCCAGAAGGAAATAAACTCACAAATTGTCAAGGCAGCAGCTGCATTCATCAGCTTAAAGAAGATTTACTCGGTGAAAAACTCCAACCTTAAGACCAAGCTATGATTTTTCAACTGGAATGCTATTTCCACCTTAGGATACTGGTATGAAAGCTTGAAATCTAACAAAGGTGCTGACAGATGTCTAATTGCTTTGAAAGCAAATGCCTCAGGAGAATATTAGGTATTAAAATAGAAAGAATTTACAGTAAGTGCTGAGATATGTCAGCAACTTCATCAACTCCTGATCTACAAAAGATAGCCAGAGAGAGAGAGAGGAGTAAGAGAGAATGAAGCCAGGGCAGGGCTGCTGTTGGACAGCTGGAGGAACACGAGACCAGTCCAAAGAATCCCTGTGTTGAGGCTTAATGGGGACAAGAAAAAGTGCAAATTTACCATGACAGGGGACAGGCTGTGATCTGCTCAGGATAATGAAGCACTGCTTATGCCTTAGCTGAGGGCTGCTGGCTAAGTAGGGATGTATTCAGACCATGTGTCACCTTTAAAAATGTCACTTTCCTAACCTTGCAGAGAGAGATGTTGGTCTTCTTTTTAAGAGACTTGCTTTTTCCAGCACCCCTTCAGCCAATCCTGAGTGTACTCCAGTGGTTAGAAGGCTGATCTGGTTAAGGGAGATACAGCTCAAGATGACTGTCACAGCTAAGCTGAAGGCAAGTTTTATTTTTCTTTATTCATCAGTCTGCAGTCAGCTGATGGTTAAAGATACTGGTTTGTCCCCAGTTTGCTGAAAGCTGCTGGAGCCAAGGATAACACTATGGCTAAAGCTCCAATATTCAGAGATGGAGTCAGGCTTTCCTGCCTTCAGAGTTTAACTCTTTCAAGGCATTAGGAGAGGGTAGAGCATTATTTTCCCCCCAGGAGTCTTATTTCTTGTCTCTGTGAAAGTCAGAAAGCAAGCAAGACAAGTTCCTATTACTAACAGCCTTAGCACAGCAGCTGAGATCAATGACAAATATCCTGTAATTGCTCCATTACTGAGACTCTAATGGTAAACATGTGTGTGCTCTGCAAGTTAGTGCTCCAGACACCTTAACATCAGGCTCTTTAGAAGTACCACTGATTTAAACTCTATAGTTCCATCTGAAAGGCAGCATGCAATATGTTTTCATAAACATCAGGTCAGCTTTCACTATGGCATCATGCTAAAGAAAGAAATTTCAGTCTTTTCACTGATAAAATCTAATTAGCCCAAAGCAACTGTAAGCTGTTTTTCAAGCTTCCTTGTTATTTGCTTTTTTTTCCCCCCTTCTTCTTCTTTTTGAACCCCAGATCTGTGAAGAGAACATATCTGGTCTTGCTTACAACAATCTTTCACTTGGACACTTTTGTGAAATGACTGATTTGTTTAATTTAGCCAAGACAAAACACTTGCCCTTCTGACTCAGTATGGGAAGCAACAATAAATTAGAGCAGAAAATGCTCATGGCTGATGTGACAGTACCTGAGAGGGAAAAGAGAGAAGCAATCTGCAAACTGCCTACAGCTCTGCTTTCCAACAGCATGACCCCAAGGAACAAGACCTGACCAGTACATCCAGCATGTCTCCCTGCCTAATTAAGCTTGGCTTTGCTATTCTGAAAAGTTCCATTGTGTACAGAGAGTTCAGAGATTAAGAACTGAATGCATGAATATTCTGGGCAGTGACAGTGCCCCTAAATACTTGTGCAATGCAACCCAGGTGGATGCTGGTGAGAAAATATCATTTAATTAATTCTACCAATCAGACAGAATTTACTTCTCATAAACTTTCAGACTGGATTTCAAGAAGAGGACCAAGCAGAGATGTGAAATGATGCAGCATTGCCTACAGGGTACCATATTGTGTCTAGCAGGCCATGTGGGCACTGTTTTGATCTGTGTACACAGTGCCTAGCTTATTCCACCTGGAAAACTGCAAGGAAATGATGCTGAAAACCACCTGTAAAAAGGCACAGGCAAGCTAATTTTAAGTAAACGAGACAGTAACAGACAATTGTGTAACCACAGGGTCACATAACAGCCTGGCAGCTGGAAAACTTACCCTGCTTCAACAGCAGTGTGTGCTGCTCATGCTGAGCCATGGCTTTATGGGCTACCTGAGTGATGGTCCCACACCAAATCCTGTCACAGATGTAATCCTGAAAGAGTGTCTTGGGAACTGAAGCTCCACTGAACACATATTGCAGTTATTATTCAGTTAATGATCAATGCTACACAAATACAGTTTCATTTTAAAAAGCAATTAAACTAAGGACTCCTTTAGGATTACTTCATTTCAGCAAGAGGCTGCTCAGCTCTGTCATCTCAGCCCTGCCTGAGCATTTGCTAGGCAGGGAGCTGCTCAGCTTTGACAGGTACAGAGCTGAACCAACACAGCATTTCATCTCCCTGCACAGTCCAACAAGAGCTCATCAGCAGGCTGATGCTAATCACTCTCCAAACACATTCTGGAGCATGTCACCTTAATGCCTCAGTAGTCATTAGAAATCTCTACAGGCTAATGGAAAGACTGCATAATTACAGCAGTCCCTGCTAGGGATGCACAGGGTGTGCTGTAAGGATTCAAGGGGCAAAAGCCTCTTCAGATGTGCAGTACAAACCTTAAATGGGGAATTACCTGAGTTTTCAAAACATGATCCTAGACACTGTAGCATCTCAAAGTAACTCAGAGAACACGAATGCAAATATTTGAACAGGCTTGTCTTTCATGCCTTCTTCCTTTTCATGTTACAAAGAAAAAGGGTGAAACAGTCATGATGGAATTCCATTTCCAATCCACTGATCTTGGTGGGAGGCTTTAATTCTCCATCAGAAAAAAAGAAAAGCACTTAATGAACTAGGCTTTTAAATAAAAAATATCAAAAAGGAAAAGTTATTCTTCCAATTAATAGGATCACTGGAGGCTGTATTGGCACATGAGACAGCAACACTGTGACAGAACATGCTCCACTTCAAACAAAACACTGAAGAACATGGCCTTTCTGCAGCACATTCTCCTGTGCTAAGAACCCATCAAAATGATTTGTACTGTGGATGTTCCGAGAAACTCCAGCAGAGATGGGCTCTGCAAACTGTTGTGCAAGCAAGGAGGAGTCTCTGCCTCAGAGGCAGGAGCAGGACTTGGTTGCTGTGGCTCTCAGGGGAATGAGGTGGCCACCCAGCAGTGTGGTCAGCAGCCCTTCACTTTCCATGCCAGGGTTTCCAAGTGCGGCTGCATGGACCATGGGGAACCACAATGAGCAGCACAGCTCAGAGCAGCCCACAGAGGCAGATTTAGGAGGCTAAGCTGCTCTGGTCATGCCTAGCAGCAGAGAAGCAGAGGCTTGTTGGATCTTCTCCTGTCACACCCAGCTCTTATCACCTTCTGGAGAACAACTGATTTACATCAGTGAGGGCTGTATACAACCTTCCAACATCACTTTCTAGCTGAGGTGCTGAATGCAGAGGAACAGCCATAAATCATGAAGTTGTTTGCTGAGCCAGAGTGAGTAAGGGGCTAGAAAAGGTCTGTCAGCTGTGCTGTGTGACTGCAGTTTTAAGAGACCATCCCTCACACAGAGTTTTCTCTCAACACACAAAGTTCTTTTCTTCAAGGTAGAAGAAGATGAACTCAGTTCTGACCTTTGTGAAGAATTAACAAGTTGTCCATAGTTTATTACAAACAGATGGCAGAACAAGCCATGAATTTGTAATGAATGTTAGAACAAAGGACAGTTTGCTTCTATATTTATAGCAGCTTGGAATACACCTCTCAAACCACAGCTGTCCCTGATTTACTCTTTCTATCATGTACTGTGAACTAATCATTAAAAGTGAGGTGTATAGAGGATTCTGTTGATGTTCCCAAACAACTGGAACTCAGAAAACATGCCTTCCTGGCACTGCAAGACTCCAGAGTGTTATTTGAAAAAACCAACCCAACCCTAAAAACCCACCCCCAACAAATTTTTTGGGTGTACTGCAAGCCTAGAGGCTTTATCTCTGAGAGAGCACAGTCTACTGTCATGCTGCCAGAACAATTAATTTGCAATTACAAACTCCTTGTTACCTCCCATTGTGATGAATGACTGCTGATCTTCAGTGTGAAATGCCTCAATGTCTGGCACAAACCCAGTATTTTTCTTATAGGAAATTAGATTCCTTTCCTCCCTATTGTTAATATTCTCTTGGGATGAGAACCCCTAGCCAGCATTTCATAAGCTGAGCAAAATACTGTAAAGAAATTGGCAACTACTGATGTCCAGGGAGGGCAGGTGGCTATAGGTAATTTTTCAGATGTGCTTTATCACTACTGACACTATTTGGCAGCAAAAGGACTGTTTAGCATCACATTTTGCCAAGCTGATCCTTACTAGTGCTTTCCAGTTTCTGGAGAGCACAATCTTTCTGAAACCAGTGAAAGCTTTGCCAGGGGGTTATATGAGATGGAAAGTGGTAGAAAAAGATTTCTCCTCCTCTACTCTGTCTCCTAGTTGAAGCCCAGCTTGGCATCTCATATATTTCTGTTTTCACCTGAGAGATTGAATCTCTGGTGGTTCCTACACAAGACCCAAAGATCTTGAACAGTCCGTAGGTTCAGATTCTGATCTGTGTGGCACTGGCATAAACCTGCATTAACTTAAGTGGCTGAATTAATCTGGATTTATACTAATGTAAGAAAGCCTGATATCTGACCCACTGTGCTGAGTGAGATCCTTGGCTCATGGCCAGTGGGTTGTAGGGAAGAATGAAAGACAGTTACTCTGGATTTACATTGGGTTATCCGAGATTAAAACAGGCCTTAGTATTTACAGAGCACCTACTGTAACTGCAAAGAAAAAATATGGCAAAGCCAATATACTACAAGGCTTCTATGTGTCTTTCTTCTTCTACAAATCTTTTCACTGGGCTATGTAATATAATAGGTTAATGAGCTAAATTGTTGCCTGAGGGGACAGAAGTCACATGGTTAAACTTCTACCCCTTCTGCAAATGCACCCCTGTGAAAGTCAGCACTAATGACACAGCCAGGGTATCATGCTGGTAATTCCACCTTCCCAGTCCAAAAAATGGAACTGGGAACCCTGAACACTCTGCTATTGGCTCGAAATGCAGTACTTCAGTCACAGAATGGAAATACAGTATGTGAGGCATATAAAATAGGGAAACGAAACTGGAAATGAATAAAAATCCATAAAAACCTTGTGGAGAATTGCTCCTGCTCTTTGATCTTGCCTCTTCACTAATAGCCTAGAAGAGTCCAGAAGTCAAGGGGAGAAAAGGAACTCCAGAAATTAGCAACTCCAGATGGCCTGCACCTTTGCACCCAGTGCTTTCCCTGCTCCATTATTACTGGAGCAGAAGGGGAGAGAACTGAGGCCATGGGGTAGATACAAAGCACTCCCTAGGGCTGCTCACCTTCAAGCACAACTGATCCTTGTCACCACACAGCCAGGCAGCACGCCTGCACCTCCTGCAGCAGTGCATCCCCACAGCATCTGGAACAAACCTTCTCAACAGTGGGAGTCAAGGTGGAGTTCAATGTGAAGCCAGAGTCCTGCAGCTGCTCCCTTCAAGCCAATGAATGGTGCAGACTTGGGCTGTGTCCTGCTGAGCTTCCCAAAGAGCCACATCCACAAAGACACATTCTGTTCACTAGCTGCCCATGTTTTTCACTGCAGTGTAGTCCTTGACATAAAGTTTGTCAGCAGAATATAATTCACCAGGGAAGAATCTTGCTAAAGCATCAAGAGGGGTATTTTCAGCAGCCTAAGAGTGTGAGGCAAGCGTTGGGAAACTGAGCAAACCTCTGCTTGTTCTTTTGACTAGCACAACTACAACAAAAATGTACCACTGCTTCCAGAGCTAGAACATTTCCCAGCTCGTGGAGGAGCTATTTCAAAGTAGAAACAGTATGAGATGTTTGTTTCTTTAGCTGAATGCAAACTGGATGTGGAATTTCCTTTTGGAAGGAACAATTGAATGGGAGATGGCTTGGATTCCTGTTTGTATATTGCATCATATATAGAAAAGGCTGATATAATAAACTGCAATTCTGCAGGACCCAGGCAACAGCAAAAAGATGATTTCAGGTTAACACCTTCAGTGGGTCTCTTACTGTGCAATCTACATTCCTACTAGGGTCAGAGACTCTCAGGCCAGGAACAGTTTAGTTGTGTAACTCATATCAGTGCTCCTAAAAATAATAATTATATCCATTTAAGATAAGGGGATTAAAAGAGAAATTACAGCAGTGCAGAGTTACAAGCTTAGCAGCAGTGGTAACAGAGGCTGTGCATGGTTACTAGGAACAGAACAATATGTCTTTAGAATTACAGTCCTGTTGGGCTGGACTAAGAAAGGTAATGTCTAAGACATTTAAAATAACAAATCTGGCCCTTTGTGCTTGCAAAGTGAACTGGATAGATCAGTTCCTCATGCAACACCTGAAAGATGCTGCAAATACACTGGGAATATACAAATATCCCAGCCAAGACTGCTTGGTGAATCTGCTTTATTAGCTCCAAATGCTTTCCACAACTATAATACACAGTGAGGGCCATCTGCAAGGAAACCTGACACAAAATAAATTAAAATTCCTCTTCCTCAGAGTGTGGACAGGCAATGGCCAGTGGAAGAGGATTTGGCTGGTAGGTGCAGGTTAAAGATCTGCATGGCCATGCCTCCAGCCCTCACCTCTTCTCCATGGAAGTGGAGGATCCAGGGTCTGAGAACTTAAAATCACAATTGGTTTGGTATAGATTTGGAGATTTTCCTGCTGCCCACTCTTGAACCTTCTGAATGCAACAGGATCCAAGATCTCATAAAGGATAATCATGTTCACTGCTGTCAGACACGAGGTGAGTTATTTATCTATATCTATATCTATATATCTATATCTATATGTTCTCTCTATACCACAACTGCCCTAGAGCTCTGGCAATCACCTCATTTGTTTTCAACCACAAAAACTGCCATTGCTGCATACTCTGCACTACGTTTACTTCCCATATACACACTTTTTTTTCAGTAGTGTTTCATGTAAACAATTCCTTTGCTTTTCCCTTTTTGACATATTTTGGGAAAAGAGCATTTTAAGATTAGTGTGAAAGGTGTATCCAAGCGATGAGCTGGAGATAAAAAAGACACCACTAGAATACCAGGTCAACAATAAATATGAATCTGTGACAGCTTCTTTACTCCTGAGAAAAAAAAAGGAGAGAGAAAAAAAAAATCTTTGCTAAATATTCTCTGCAGCATAGATTCATAGATTCATAGATATTA
>JANHGL010023221.1:62379-111408 GCA_024611195.1 Ceyx melanurus | reverse complement strand
ATATACATTATATATATATATAAATATATGTAAATATATGTATATATAGGGCTGGAAACTCCTTAGGGAAGTGATTTGAATTCTCATGCACAGTCCATGGATTCTATACCTACTACTGCTGCTACCATAAAAATGACAGTGTGTCATTACCACCCAGCCAGCCTGTTCTATTTACAAGCTTCATCTGGACTTGACTTTTAAAATGGGTTTTTTGTTTTTTTTCTTACACGACTCTCTGGGATCTTCAAATGATCTTGGTTTGAGAAATTAAGGTTTGGAGGCCAAGCCACCATGAAAGCTGTTTACCCACAAAGCATCAAAGCCTCTTATTTTAATCTGTGATAATTACTACTGTTAGTGAAATCTTGCTTCCCTGATGGTTCTTAACAATAAGTCATAAATGAACAATGCATCAATTGCAAAAAGTTGTTCCTTGCCCTGAGATTAATTTGTATGAATAGCAAAAGTTTCCACCTTAGTCAGCACAAAGCTCTCACATTGATTTTTGCAGCAATGGGAACAAATGTTTCACAATGCAATTCTGCCCTGGAAGTATTAATTTTCAAGATTTCACTAGAATCTAACTGCCACAGACTTTGTGTTTCTCCTTAAAAGAGGGACTATTTTAAGTCAGACAAGAAGAAAGAGGAGCTGCTGGTAGCTGTAAAGGCTCCCCCTCTAAGTCTAAGACCTGCATGAAAGCTTCTGGATCCTCATCCTTTGCTCAACGTTTGTGAAGATTTGAACTCCACACTGAACACTTCAGCTCTCTGGGTTTCTGGGACAATACATTTTCTTGAAAAAATGGTATCTGACTGTACTTTTTTCTAGCAATCCAGTGGTGCCTTCTGTTTACCCTTCTACTCAAGAGAATAAGAATCTAATCCTGTGATCTAAGTGTCCAGTCAGAATTAACCAATATGTCTAGAATTTAAAATGCTCATTATAAACGAAAACTAAGTCCAAGAACATCCTGCTGGACTCACACAGGGTGAAATTCCTGGGAAGCAGAGAGAGCTGGCACAAGCTCTCTGCAGACAGAAGCAGGCCACATATTCAGCACATCAGCTTTTACGCCCTTCTGCACAGGGAAGATCCTGATCCTGAGCTAAGAATTGCAAATTACAAGTGACTTTGCAGTGATCCTGTCCTGCTCACATGCAACCATTAAATCCATCAGCACTATTTACTGTGACCAGTGTATGACTGCAGCCTTTCTAGCAGTGAGCCAACATCTTTATCAGATTGGAACCATTCATACAACACAGAACTTTCAATCCACGTAATCAGTGAATACACAATTATTTCATATTCCTCCCTGTAAAGAGAATCCGGGTCAACCTGCATGCCAAAATGTTTTAAAATTCCACAAATAAATAAATAATGTTATTTCACCTGTTAACACACAGGAACTGTTTGTTTTGGCCAACTTGCATGGACTCTGTGTGCCAGGTTATGAATAAAATAATGTTCAATACTCTAAACATTCTGTGATACAAATTCCAGGCTCAGCATAAATATAGACCTTTTGTATGGAGCAGGTTCTTAATGCATTCTCCAGCACTGGCACCAGTAAATCCATGTGTCAGTGACAGGGTAGATCTATAAATATTAGTAATCCTTAATCACAGTGTCAAAAAAAAGGCAGTCCCAGATAGGCCAATTTGCCCATCACGGGCCTCCACTGGATTTTGCTTGCTGGAGTTTGGGTTTTTGGAACAGAAAATGCAACTACTGTATCCCAGTGGTTTCTGCACATGCTGAACATTCCAGAACACAAAGTAGGTTTTCTGTTTAAAGAACAGTACAGTCACAAAGTGAAGATAAAACCAAACTGGAATATAATATCCCTGGGAAATTTCATTTCTTCATGCAGACATGAAGTCAGTAATGTAAAGGATGCTTTATGAACAACACTAGCAAGAGTTTCTCACACTGCCAGGCCTCCTTCTCAAGCAAAACCAACTAGTATTTTAAGATCTGAATGCAAATGCAGTGCAGACTCTGCTCTGATCTAATCCACTGCATTCAGGAATGAATCCCACTGATGTCACTGGAGAAACTAAGTTCAGACAGGCTGAAGTGAAGGTAAAATCCAGTTCTGAGGAAGGGACTGATGGTTTTGGCTCTGCCTTTACATTTATGGCTTGCTTTCATTTCAGGTGGTTGGAGGAAGTTTAGGACAGGACTATGCTGTGCAGGTCCCAGCCTAGCATGAAATTCAGCTGCACAGCTCTAGTCTTGCATCTGTGGTAACAAATGAGTGTGCTGCTTGACTCTGCAAGCAGGGCCTGCATGGGCAGAGGGTTAGAATTCAGCTGTGAGTGCTCTCAGTTACCCTCTGTTTCTAGTCTGCCAGGGCCTCCCCATGCTTCTCCCCAGCAGTTTAACAGCAGTTCTCCCCAACCTGCTGATTTATCCCTTGTGGGATAAGGAGACTAAGGTCCAGCTCTCTTCTGAGTTCCATACAGGTACTTTAAGGGAGACAAACCTCTCTCACCCCAGCCCCCTTTTGTGAGGTTTCCTTTTGCTCAGTGAAGAGGTTCCTAACTCTTTACACTCAAGGAAATCAACCTCCTGCTGTTTTCTTTTTGGCTTGCCCAGGGTGGGCATGGGACACCTCTGTAGAATCCTGCACTCCTAGAAAATGCTGCTAATGAACACTTTGCTGTAGAATTCAATCTGCTAGTCAGAGCTGCTTCGTTTGCTTTTTGAAACATGGAAAGCAGTTTTAGCATTATTTATAAAGTAGCTTTTTGACAAGGGTGGGAACCTTGTCCCTCCATGTGGTGGGAACCTTGTGTAGGCTTTGCCTTTGAATGTTTTAAGCTGTCAATTAATACCCTTTCCTATCCTGTCTGGAACATACTTCTCAAAGACTTGCTGAGTCACATCCATAAGCCCATCTTGGGTTATAAATGGCACAAAGGGAAAGTTTAAATCCTGCTAAAGCCTCCAATCCAAACCAGTTAAACTCTTCATTTCCAAACATTTAGACTGCAAATTAATGCAGCCAGCACATGGGAGCAGAGCACTCTAAACACCTTTGCACTCAGGAAGAAAACACCACATTAGTGTTCACTGTTACCTTAGACCAGTCTCCAGTTTTCCATTCGTAGCAGCCCGTGTGATCCTCACACTCCTCCTCATCCCTTGGCCTGGTGGCTGCATCACATTTGCCTTGAGAATTTGTGCATGTCACTGTTCTTTTCTGAATCCCCTTGCCACAGTCTGCTGAGCACTGCAAAATAACCAGGGATTTGTTCTCTGTTAATCCTGGTACCACAGCTGAAAGGGAGAGGTGGGTTTATGAACACTGAAGAAAAGCACTAACTTGTAACATTTTTGTCCTAATCAATAACTGGTAAGATCTTCATTAAGCCCCATTTAAACATGAAATAATCATTTGAAAAACATGATATCTGCTTATGAAATATTTCATGCATGCAAAATGGCAAACGTGAAAAATCAACTTTAGAAAAATACCAGTGATGGTGATAAATGTATTTTTAAATCACAGTAGCATGGGATCGGTGTTACACACACATTCCTGCAGTACAGTTTGTACATCTCATGGCACAGCCACAGTTCTTACCCACATTTCTCTTGTGAAATGTACTTTGATTTGCCATGTGCTCCTCACTACGTTAGTTCTGAAGAACTTCAGATGTACTGAGGGTAACAGCTCAGGAGAGGATCTACTGGGTGAGCCACAGTGTTGTGATCAGCTTCCAACCACAGCCAGCAAGGGAGCCCCAGATAGCAGCAGGGATTAAAGACTTCTCAGCACCAAAAGCACAAGCAGGGACTGATTGAAGTCCTCTGAGAAAGCAGCAGGCTGCTAGAGCTGCTAGAACCAGCTGCTGAAGAAGCCTTGGTTCAGACATTTGGGCACTCTGACAAACATTGCTGTGAGTGAGCACAAATGCTGCCCTTCTGCTTTTGTGCCTGGCACTATGAGGGTAACTTCCACAGAGCAGTGGTATCTGCTCACCCACTTGGTAGCTCTGCCAGTGGCTGGATGGAAATTCTGTTTTAGTGGAGAATTTGTTTTGATTTCACTGACTGCACTGGGTGGGAAAAATACACTGGCATGTCCTGAAAGAGAGTTTCTATTACAAAGAACCAGTTTGGTAACAGAGTGACAGATCTGCTGATGCTGTCACAGGCACCTAATGCATGCCACTGCTGGTCTCTCTGCTTCATTTTCATGCCACTGCAGTGGTTAAAATTTTCTTCAAGAGCCACTGGGGACAGGTGGGTGGAAAAATGATATATGTACCAACTGAGATAAAAACTAACCTCCTCCAGCATGTCAAGTTCTCCCCTTCAGGGGATCAGCATGGAAAAAGACAGTTGATTTGACACTGAATAAATAGTGAAGATATGAGATATTCTGTGAGGTCTTTTGAACATATTCCAAGAAGCTTCTCCATCCAGGGGGTCCACGCTGGAAACAAGCATCAGCTTGATATAAATTACATCAAATGGACAAATCTCAGCATGCCTGTCTAACTGCCTGAAAAATACAATCCAGGCAGTTCTGACCTGCTGGCCTTGTTAAGGACATGAATGACAACCGTTTATGAGCTGGCAAGCAAACAGACATGCCTTTAAATACTTCACAGCACTACAAAGTGACTTCTTGAAAATCTGGGAAACCTTCCACTTAATTTACTACGTGCTGCTCATGGCATGACCTCCTTACGGATGTAACATCTCTGTAAGAAGCACAGTTGTGCAGTTCTGGTGATACAGGGATGAATTCTTCCAAGCTTTCCAGAATTCCAGAAACTGCTCTGCTGGACTCCTCAGAATACAAGATTTGCCAGAGATCCCAGGCTGGAGCTCCCTAAATGGTACCTTAAAGCCATGAATTTGCCCCAAGTTGTACAGACTGTCCCAAATTCTGTATCATTTTCCTCAGTCCTCAGGGTGGACCCCTCAGGGTTGCACTAGTTCATCTCCAACTACAAAGCACAATATATAAAGTCTTTCCAATGGTCCAATTTACTCCAAGTAAATCAAACTGAAGTGGGAGTATTTTTCACAGTAGGAGAAGTCTCTAGGTGGGTTTTACAAGCGAGTCTGGGAAAAACACCAACTGTTTGTTCTTTCCACAAGCTTTTAAGTCATTCACAGATTAATACTGCATATACTTTCCTAGACAAAACAGCATTTGCAAAAGGTTTCCAACAGATCTTTGGTGGTCACATATAAATCACCCTCTTTAAGAGAGATTTTTCTTTCCTCAAGTCCTCTGTTTTCACGAAGAATTTCTTAACATATAGATTTTACAGAGATTCCACAACAGAGCAGTCTACAAATTAATATGCACAGACCCTGAATGTCCAGCAAAACCATTAGCTCTGGTTTTAGTAACAAATAACATAGTCAAAACCCACGAGGTTTTGTAAAGGAGCAACACAGCTTTGAAGTTAAGACACAACTCCTTTATCTGAAAGGAATAAATTGTTTTTTTCTACTGTAGCTCCCTAACAATAAAAATATCCACCTTTTTCTGACTGTCTCTATTTTTGTCATTGAAAGTGGGTTGAGCAGTACTTTGTCCAACACAATCTCAAGTGTTTGGCAATAAAAATTGTTTTTCCACAATGAAGATTGCATTGGAATTTGCTTTGAAAACACAATTTTGACCAGAGACCAGACATCAATGTGGCCAACTGTTTTTTGTTGCATAACAAAAGATGTCAAAAACATACATGAGAAAACTGATTTGCAAAATGATGCACTACCATGGTATTTATCTCACAATATCAACTTGAAATGTTAAGGATTAAAGTGATTACCACTGAAGAAAGTCCTAGTTATAAGAAGTGTTCAAATTGGAAGAGCATCAAATGTGTCCTGGAGTCAACTGTGCTACATCACAGCAGAAATGAGCCAGAATAAGAACTTATTTAGAATCGTGAGTAGGCAATCACAGACATGACAAAAAGTAAATAAATGTCTCAAAAAGTCAACCAGTTATTGAAAAAAATAATATAAAAATATTATGTATTTCTAAATGAGTTACGTGGTCACAAAAAATGGGAAGTTTCCACTTTGAGAAAAGCCTTCTGTGTCTTGACTTACTCCATTTCATAAAAAGGAGAGGGATGTACCTGGGATTATACTTGGAATTGTTAACAAAGGACCTAAGTGAAAATTCCTCATGTGAAAGAGGTGGTAACTGCACCATAAGAATAGTACCAGCTGTAAACAGTTAGCTGGTTCAGGTGTGAGAAATAAAGAGGGCATCACCTGAAAGGGTTTCTTCTGTAACACACAAAAGACCTATCAGACAAGGGATTCTCCACATCTTTTGAAATGGAAGAAGTCAGGAAGAACAGGAATCTCATGCACTGGGGAGCAGACAGATGGCCCTGCTGAAAGGAAACACTACTCTCACTTAACCAGCACCTCGCTTGCCAAAGATTTCCTGTTCAAAATGTGGACAATGGAATCACACTGTGTTTGTTAAGAGCTCTGTTCCTCAGTGCAAGATCCCTTGTAGCCTGAGCTTCTCTGACTTCTAAGGGCATTTCTAACAATAATATTTTGCAAAACCTCTTTGACAATGCTTTAAACAGGAGCTCACTGTTTCAAAACAGAGATGAATAACAAGGAAATGTCCTTCCCACAGAAATGCCTGGTGCTGGACAGCCCCATAGCACAGGCCGGAAGGAGACTGGGGGAGCTGTAAGCACTGCACCAAGAGTGAAAGGGTCTTCTCATCATCCAGGTAAGCCTAACACACACACCCTATTAGGCCTGTTATTCACAAGGTACAGAAAAAGCTGCCCCATATTAGCAGAGCTACGTCATGGACTGTGGGCACACTCCCAGTTCACTCTGCTGCTAAACAAAACACAGGCTAACTTGCTAGACCACACATCATCTGTAGCTGAAATGCATTTATCCTATCTGAAAATATCATCTTAACTCTGCAACTACGTGGAGATGCACCTTTCATTACAAAGTATAACCAGCTTTCCATGTTCCTGGAATTACACAAAAGAGGGTTGGATAAGAACCAAAGATTGTACTTTCTCTGTAACATGCAGATGCTTGATCAATCTGGTATTTGTTTCATGCTGCATTTAAATGGAGCCAGAAGCCCTGGTGGGTTACTCCACTTCTGGCCTCAGGTCAGTGAAATGTTTTTCCTTGCTGGTCAGAGTTTTCAGATGAAAAGATACAGTTACTATAGCATGATATCTAAAACCTGCCTTAACTCATCTGGTATGGAACACAAGCCTCAACTCCAAACTGATCATCTCAGTGAATGACAGTCCTACCAGTGCCCCAACAGGGTTGGGCACGGAGTGTGCTGACTGTGAGAATATGCTTAATTCTAAGCACTTGGCTGGATTAGGGCCAGTGTCTCCAGAGCTGTGAGCAGAATGGACCCTATCTTGAGTCAGCTTCCTACCTTTGACCACTCTGATGCTTCCCAGATGGAAAGGCAGTCCCGACCCTCACAGCTCTGCACTGTTGCTGGTTTGTGCCCAAGGCAGTAGAGGTCTCTGGTGTTGACGTAGGAGCCGTTCTGCAGCTGATAAACACAGGTCACCTCCCGCTGCTGGACTCCTTTCTCACACGTAGCAGAGCAGGGGCTCCAGTGGCCAGTCACCCACCTGAGAAGGAGCCAGAGAAGGAATGTTAAAAAAGTGGTGGGATAAAACATTATGCTTCACTTAAAAGCAGTGAAAATGGGCAACTCCTCCCAGCTTTGTGGGTTCTTCGATGGTGCTGCATTGCCACCATGCTGAGGTCACCCGCTCACCTTTGGGAGCTGAAGTGTGTAAAGCAGAAAAGTGTCAGTTCCAAGTGAACGTCCCTCCCTGTCTCCATGCTAGACAGAGACCCAAACTCTGCACAGCTCCCTTTAACTCCCAGTCTCTACAACATGACTGCATTTTTCCCCCAGACAAGACAGACTTTCAGCACACCTCTCCCTCATCCAGGACCAGAGTCAGCTTCTCTAGCCCTGTGTTGTGTGACCTCAAAACATACAAATCCTCTGCATCTCAGACTGTTAGAATGTAAAGACATTTTCTACCTCACTTTTAGCTTCCCCTCTCACAGCTACTGTGAGATTTCACTTTGCATAGTTGGGCTTTCAAGGATGTTTATATGGAATCTCACCTTTTTGAAGTTCATGGCATTAGGGTCCCCAGAAATGGAGAATAACTGTCCATGTTCATTCTTAGAAAATCTGATTTGCATTTAACTGCCAAGAATCAAGAAGTACTTAAAAGTACAAGATTTTCCCTACAGAAGGGATCCCACACTGTTGTTTCTAAGCTGCTGTAGCTCACAAGGATGTGCCCTAATCCAGTCTGGATGGGGCTGTGTGGGGGTGTTTCCCTACACCCATGGTTCCTCTGAGCCTTTGGGATTCGTGTGCTTTGTAAGCACATTTCAGTTGCCATTTCCTTCCCCTTTGATCAAAAGTGTGCTGGGAACAAATACATGGTCTTTTTTGTGTTGTTTGCTTTGTTATGTCTCTAAAGGCTCTTTGGCAAACACCCAGCACAGCATTGTGAGGTGTTGGGGTTCCTCCAAAGTGAGGAACGTGCTGCTGCTGTGAGCAGCCTCTGGCAGTGAGGGAAGTGAGGCAACCTCACCCCACTGTCTTCCAGCTCCCTGGAAGGCCAAGGAAAAGGTTCCCACTGACTCCAGCAAGCTCTGGAAGCAGGACTGTGGTTAGAGCTGGGCTACAAGGCAGCGACTAAAATGTCTAAGAACAATCTGAATTAGGAGGTATGGAGGGAGGAATGAAGTTTTTCCTAGAGACAAGCAGCATCCATCTTCAGGCTTCCTGCAATCTGTCAGTGAGGAACGTGTTCTCTGTAATTACAGACATTCCTGGATGAAGGGGAAGACTGGAACAATAACTGAGGAGGTGCTGTGCACCGGAAGGTTATCATGCCTTTCTCACCAGGCAATTGACCTTCTAGCCTGTTATTTAGCACTGTCATTTAGATTAGTATCCTTATACCATGAATCTTTGACTTGTCACCCAATGCTGGATTGTCTATGAGAACAAGTGGCTCCAATAAAACTTTTCAAAAGCAAGTCTGCTCAGAAATACCATTTCATTCTGCTGAAGGCTCCCTTAGTCCAGGTACAGCACCACTCGTGCCAGCTTACTAACCACATTCCCTTTGAAGCTGCTGTGTAACTCCTAAACGAATCAAACAGCTATTTCCCAGCCTCCCCTTCCCTGAACGGGTCAAAATCAGTTCAGCACAATTTGCAGAAAGCTCTTCGCTTGCTGCAATTGTCAGGAATCCCTTTGCCAAATGCTGTGGCTGATGCCTTGTGAGTTGACAGTGAAGGCAGAGGGCAGCTGGTCTGAGCAGGATGGGACCAAGCAGGCTGGCCACCTGTCCTTTGTGGGGCTCAAATGTTTCTGTGCACAGGGGCAGTTGAGACATCTGTGAGTTTCTGTTGGCTGAAACAGCCGGCGAGACACCAGCCCTGTTCCTTTGGACAGGAGTTTTGGTGCATGGCTGTGGCTGAGGGCTTGGAATGGGAAAATACCAGCTGGGTAACCAAATACTAGGGCTGAAAGACTGACAAAAATAGCCTTGAAGTGCAGAAATCTGTGTTTGGGAAAATGAATAGCCAGGCTCCCTTGCTATCAGCTGGGCTCTGCCCTGTCAGAGCAAATGTGGAGGGAGTTATCTGGGTGAGGGAACGGCTCAAGCAGGGCATGAGGGGTTAGGAGGGACTTTGCTTTATGAGCAGAACGTGAGTTACAGGCCTGGGAATGGTTTCTGTACAGGCTCCACTAAACTGATACTCACTTCAGCACTCCAGTCTCACTGTGACCTACAGCGACTGGCAAAAGAAAAAGGGAAAGGGACTGCAAGCAAAGGAGAAAGATAAAAATACATTCTTGGCAAGGCTGTCTGAGCTTGCATGTAGGATGGACAGTATGCAGCATGCCAACTATTTCCAAGATGCCTTGAGAAGTAAGGTTATGACAGGAAGACAACAATGTTTTCTGGTGGTGGTGGTGGTGCTCTTGTGGAGGGGAGAAATCACCTCATTTCTACACTATTCACTGGTCCCTAGTTTGTGCTATTCAGAGTGTAACTGGAAAACTGGCAAAGAAAAAACAAATATTATCATCATTGTGAGAAGAATGATTGCACAGGGCATAAGCCAAACCCAGGGAATCAATACAAAACTGTGCCTATGCTGAAAATGCCATCTCCAGCTTTTCTGTCAGTGGTATGTGTGCAGCCAGGTTCAGCTGCCCACACACTGCATCCATCCCTGATCCCAGCTCAGTGGGTACAGAGCAGTTGGGGCTTTACTGTAAGGGATCTCTGAACCCTCACAGCCCTCTCCATCCTAGTTGTGACCACTGCTGCTAGCACAGAATCAAAGTACTGCAAAATTAAAGGCTATTTTAAAGTGGGGGGTCTAGTTTCATATCCCAGAGTCAAGTGACAGATTAAATATTTGAATAAAACCACCGGGAAAGTAGGTTATATTCAAAAGCATCAAGGGTATGATCACTTTGACCATAAAACTTCATCCTCTCAGTGAATTCTCTGCTTGGGTCAATGGCTTGTAAAAATGATCTGGAAATCAAGTAAATGTGTGTCCTATTTGCAGTACTGGCAGTGCCTTGATCTACCCCCACAGTTCTCCCAAAGCCCCCTTCATAGGCAGCTGAAAATTCTCTTTTAGTGCTTGTAAGATACAGTTACCACAACTATATTTCAACAACAACATTCACAACCAAAGAAGAAAGACAAGGGATTTATGGATAAAGTGATGAAACATGAAAAGTCCTGCCAGTTTCATATTTGATAATGTTCAGTAGTGTATTAGCATCATTATTTGCTGTAAGGTAGGTGCACTCAGGGAAGAAAAACATGATATACAAATAGTGTTAATGGTTACTATTAAATTACACCAAACAGATTTTCCTCTCTACACTGTTGTTACACCTTCTGATCTCACCTGGATGTGTTTAAGAAGGAGACTTTTAATTTTCCTTTTAAATGGTAAGTACTTTTCTTATGACAAAGTAAAAAATTAATTCCAGTGTTCTAACTCCAAACACCAAGTTAGCTTTGTGTTATTAACTAAGCCAATTAACTGCTGTACACTAAGCCCTGTGTAGATCATACAGAGTGCTTGGCTTCCAGTGATGTTTTAAGCCTGTAAACTGATCTTAGGGATTGCTTGACACCACAGTTCTTTTCAGTTTGCTCTTTCCCTCCCAGGTTATAACCTATCTGCTGTTGGCCCATGTGAGTGCTCTAGCTGGAGTCCCTGGAGAGCCTCTCATTTTTCCAAGAAGCACTGATTTATGTGACAAACACACTAATCTTTCTCACATCCAGAGAGATGGCTTTATCCATGCTATTACTTTTTGTAATCTTACCTCTACAGAAGACTCAAGAGCTAGATGATCCCTGCTGGTGGTCAGATTTAGGAAGAAAGTGATGAGCTTTTAAGCACAGATTCTTTAACCCAGTCAGTGGCTGCCTTTCTAGCCAAATAATGCCCAGAAGGGTGTGTTTTTCTATAGCCACAAAAAGCTGGGATGGGCAGGACATGCAATCTGAGAGGGCTGTTTTAAATCTTTGTCTTTTGAGTCTTCCTCAACCTCTGACCTCTCAATATCTCTGTGCTGAGGAATTGGGAGTTCATCTTCTAATCTGCTTTGGCAACACTCATCTGGCAGGCCCCTGGAGCAAACTTGAAATATCTCTTGGAGGTTCAGTTCATCATTTGATCTTTCTATGGTCTGGGTTAGTCATTAACCTTGAATTATCCACTCTACCTACTTGTCTAAGACTCCCACATTTTCTAGGAAAAAAACTGTCTACAGCACTATATACTAAAACCCAGGGGACAGAAATGTCTGCAAATGAAGACTTGGAGCTAAAGATTTGGGAAAAAAATGCTATGAAGATAACCTGGCTGAAGGGTAGGGGTGCAAAAGACATGAGGTCACTTTCTAGCATCTTATACCATAAAGTCATTGCATGTTCTAGGGTAAATATTGCAGCCAACTAAATTTCACCTGGTTATTTCTGTCTCAAGCCCTGCAGAAGCCCAGTGCCTGCAAGATGCTTCTGTTCCACTAGCTAAACACCCCTGATATATTTGCACATACATGTGACCAAATCCACATTTGAAATAAGACAGTTTTTTCTGGTTTTCTTAAACCTGTTTTTTTTTGTTTTTGTTTTTTTTTTAAGAACAGGCTCTTAACTACTAGTTACTGCTGAATAAAGTATCAGGGGAACCTGGCTACTAAACAAGACATAGCTTGTGCAAAAAAGCACTTGTGACAGAATCTGATGTAAAGCAGCATAATCAGAGGGTTCTATTCTAATTAAATTTTATGGCATAGCTTTTGATTTAACATAGTGCAACGATCTGCAGCAATGGACAGTGGAGGATAACTAACTGGCTAGATGGAACTGGTTGTCTTTAGCACCAGTTTGGATGCAAAATCAAGTTGAAGTCCCTCTTGATTTTCTGATGAAACTGTGGCTCTACTGACGTTAGGCAAAGCTCAGACCAACTGGCAGTGGGGCCAGGTTTTCACATTGGATAATTTTAACATGGAAAACCAGAAGAGATTTCTGAGAATCAGTCACATGGAATTGACAGTGGGATATTTTTTGCTTACAGCTATCACACTAAATTCATGCTTGAATATGCAGAGGCAAGAAAACCCTGTTCACAAATGGACTCAGGATTTCCATGGAACGTACATGCTCTGCTATGTGCCTTTCTCTGCCTGCTACACTGGGGTCACAATAATCAGGTGAATCCTGACTTTTGGAACAGGTTGTGCCACACCCAGTCACTAGAAGGGCTTCTTTTTTTTTTTTTTTGGAAGAAAGTACAAGGAATCTAGTAGAATAATACAGCTGCTGATGTTGAAAGTAGGACTCCAAGACTAACATTCCTGTCTGATTGCCTTTATAAACAGTGCTCAGTAATTTTCCAGTACAGTAGTCATTCTGCTAACAGACTTGCCAACTTTCACTCACACAGGTTTCTTTTTTTCTTTAGTGATTATCATTTTGACAGCTTTATTATTTTTTTTATTTCCCACCAATTGTAAGCTCAGCCATAGGACAATGTTTTCTAATTTACATGCACCTCAGGAGGCTTTTCTTACAGGGAAGACAGTGTCTTCTCCCTCCTGCCTCCCTCAATCAAGCAGATCGCTCAGTTTGGAGGACTCAGTGTGGTGTTGGTGTGAGAAGGTGTCCTTTGTGCTGGCAGCTGCCTCACTATGCTGAGGAACAGAGTATCAGTGTGCTCAGAGCCCTTGTGCAGTGAGTTACCCTCACCCTGATCCACAGCTTTGATGGGGCAACTGGTGTCCAGCTCCATCCCCTGCCTCTTAAGGAAGGCAGTGCCTTTTCCTCAGCTCACACCACGGGAGGAAGTAGTGTGAAGAGTATTATGGCAGGCAGCAGTAGGAGTGAATTTCACAATTAAATATTTTGCTAGATTATCCTGCTAATCCTTCTTTGTGGGTAAAGACTGCACTTGGCCTGAAGAGCCTCAAACCAAAGAGGCACAGATCATTTAACATTTTAAAACAAAGCAGTGCTCAACCAGAAGGCTGTTGAGTGAAACATTATAATGGGAAAAATTGTGATGTAAGCCAGCCTGGGTGTTTACACCAAAGCTAAGAAACCAGTCTCATGGCTCCAAGTGAAAACTAATGCCAAATTAACTTCTGCTCTAGCAAGTCATCTTGAATTATTTTATGTAAATGCATTTAGCAGTAGCCAATAAGCCCTCCTCAATCTACTCTCTGTTCCCAAACCTACTCTTATTTCTCTTCCAGAACTGAGTCTAGTTGCTGGATTTGCTTGAAAATACCTTGTTGTCTTTCAGCACCTAATTAACAACTGATTGCCTGTTGCTGTACTTGATGGGCTGCCTACAACCTGCAATGGATGTGATTTTGTCTCCTTCTAGTGGATGGTGCTAACCAGACGTGCCCACACCAGGACATCAGCTACCTACTCACAAAGTGTCTGGGGCTTTCTGGTCCACGGCAATTGGCTTCTAGACCTGCAAGAGCTGCTGGAGAGCTGCTGGAGAGCTGCTGCAGCTGCCCCTGGCTGGCAGCCCGGGCTGGTTCCCCCGAGGAGCAGCCAGCAGAGCGCAGCATCGCCCGCGGCTCCGCCAGCTCAGCCTGGCAAATGCATTAAGCTTCCAACTGATTCGAGAGATCCCAGCTCCACTTTTGGGAAGCACTTCAAAATGAGCTCTTACGTGGTGCCTCCTTGGATCACAGGGTGCTAACATTACTATTTATGCCAGATTTCCAGGCTTAAGTGATTCTGAACCCTCCCCGTGGCTGTTTCTTTTCTGTTTCTCATGTAGCCCAATTCAGAGCAGACCAAAGGAGATGTTTCTTAGCACCAGGCACTGATGAGGTTTTGATCTCATTGCCATTGAACCCTATGGATGACAAACATTTGTACAGCTTCCAAAAGAGTCTGCATTAATGAAAGAACAAACCCTTTTGGAACCATTAAATGTCTCAGTCCCTTCAGTTAACAGACACTCCCAGGATGTCCCTCCAGTTCAGCATCATTTCCATACAGCCCTGCATGCACTTTGCTAACATTCAGGACTTTTTCATCACACTGCTGCCCTACAAATTCTGTTTGCAAGATTTTCACCTCACAAAATAAATTCAAAACTGTTCTGCTCTCCATTTACCTGTGATGATCATGCAACCATGGTGCAGACAGAGCAGAGCAGGGATACAGGCTGATTTCTGCATTCCCAGCCTGTTAAAGACAACACTGTCACAGGTATATGGTAGAGTCTAAAGGGAAAAGAAAATAAAAAGAGAAAAGCAAAGCAAAGCAAAGGAAGAAAAAGAAAAAAAAAGAAAAAAGAGATCCATGTAACCACAGCTCTGACCTCAGCAGTGTGCCAGTTTTTAGAGTGGATTTGGAAGGAAGGAATAATCAAGGACATAGCAGTAAATGGATGCAACATAGGTCTCCTCCAGGCAAAACTCATTGGCTGTATTTCTCTGAAACTGCTTTTCCAGACAAAGGAAATGTGGTAGATTTAATCTATTTGGTTATAAGCAAAGAGCTCCTTTTGCTGCACTGGAAATGCTTATGCAGGTTGGAGCAACTGGTGATATGCTGAGGAGCACAGCTATCAGTGTGTGATTTCTATGGGAGGTGAGAGCCACGGGGTACGACTGCAAAGGAGAGTACCATGTATGAAAGAAATTGAGATTAGCTACCAGTGGAGTTCCTGAAAGATCTGCCTTCATTTGATCTAATTTAGTATGTTCATGAATGACCTTGACACAAAAAAAAAGAAGAAAACTGCTGAAAAAATGGGGAAATTGCTGACATGACGAAGTCTAGAAGCACTGTCAATGCACCAGAGGATTAGGATGTCACACAGGAAGAACTAAATAACCTTGAGTACTGCAATAACAACAGACAGGGTGAAAATTAATAGCATACAGAACAAGGTTGTGTGCTTATGGATGAATAATAAGCATTTCTGTGTTAAAATAGGATTTATATGTTTTAACAAATGAGGAGGAAAGCACCTAGAATGACTTGTTAGTCACAAATGTGATGCAGCCATGAAAAAAGCAAAGCACATTATCGGGAGAGCTACTGCCAGTGAAGACAGAAGAGTATGAATGCAACTGTGCAAGGGTTAGAGTGGATTGAGACTGGGAATTCCATGTAATTCTGGTCACCCATGCACTCAAATTATAAAGTTAAGTAAGATAAATTAGAGCACTAGTGGAGAAGGTGACCAAGAGATGAAGAACTGATGCACAGTCTCTGATCTAAGGAGAAGTTAAAGTAATGGATTTGGCCCACAGAATGATGGAAGGAGATACACTGCTTTGCTGTATCATATGGCAGTTAGTGCAAGTCAAGGAGCTAGGGAGGGAAAATATTGTATAAGCAAAGAAACAGAGCTACTGAAAGAACAAATGGCTGAGAAATGACAATGAGAAATTAAAGCTGGGAATAAAAGATCCTGACACATGATCAGCAAGGTCACAGGAAGGCCCTCCAGTGAGGTAAGGAGGCTGTGGAGCAAAACCAGTTTATGAAAAGGAGTCTCTGACATGCTGCTGGTAGTAGCAGAAAACTAACCCTTGGCCTCAGGTGATACTTTCAAGTCCTAAAAAGTGAAAATAAGGGCTCAGGTCTCCTGTGGTTTTCTGCAGACAAAGGCAGGGATTTCTGGCTTTTACCCTGCTGTTAAGCATCTGTGTAGGAACACCACATAGCCAGCAGGTCCCTGAAAGAACTCAACCTCCATTAAAATCTACTACAGCAAAGAGGAGGAAAATGAGCAGTGTTTGCATACAGGCCATTACAAGTCTCACAGTTGGGAAATGTCATGTGTTTTTGGTTCTTTCCCTGCATTAGAGGGGAGCAGTTTCCCATTGAGAGAGGCAGCCATGCATGTTGAAGTGTGTGGCCACTGGCCGACCTGTGTTTTCAGTAATAACAGCTGATGTGATCTGTGATTTCTGAGTCTGGTGCCAACAGGAGTGCTGGGTTTGCCTATATATTTGGGTTGGTGTTCAGTGTGCTGGAAACAACTCATACACACCACATGCAAGAATCCAGATTCCATCTGGTTACAGCAGGGTTTTGTAAAAAATATCTAAAGAGCTAGGCAAAGGATTAGAATAAAGAGGTGCTAATAGGGTGCAGTTGGGACAGGAAAGGAAGCTGTAAAGAATTTAATGGAAAAAGAGGGTCAAGGAACATAAAAAATAAAATAGGAAGAAAAAGAGGCATTTTTTTAAAAGGTGAAAGAGTAACAATAATAAAGAATGAAAGATTCTTTTATTTTTGCCAGTTTCAACAAAACCCTTAAGAAAATTCTCTTCTCTGACGTTTAATTTTAAAACATGTCAGTGTATCCAATCCTTTTTTCAATCCTGCTATGTTTTTTTCAGATGCTGGGTTGCAGTTGCAGAGTTCTAACCTTCTCCTTGGCCTCCTGAAACTACTGTCCCCTGCCTCACATTATTTGGCTCTCTGAAGAGGTGGCTGAAGTTCAAAGGGATATATAATTTGCAAAGCACTTTGGGATCGCGCTGGAAGAAAGACACTGTTATTAATATCATACCTTTTTTTTCCTCTAGATCAATTTATATATGTAATGTGGGTTATTTTTTCTTAATTTATATATGTAATGTGGGTTATTATTTTTTTCTTTTTATTAAAATCCCTACAGCAATAGCCTCCTCCTCTTCCTCCATTTACACAGCATGATCTCACTCCATCCCAAAGAGTTTGCAATCCAGATTACACAGGGATGGAGAGGGGAAGCAAAGGCAGAGTGTGGGACAGTGAATCAAAGTCACACACAGCACATCCAAAAAGAGAAACAGAGACTGAGTGACCTAGTCCTGTGCTGGCCACAAGACCCTTTCCTGTCTGTAAAGTGATGCTCTTAACTTTAGAGAAGAAGTGTAAATGTAGTTCAAAAAGCAGCAAGCAGAGCAGGTTTCCTACAGAAAGGACAGCATTGTTCCTTCTGAACTCAGGTAAAGGGCTTAGGTCTGAGTGGAAATGGGAAAGGACCTCATTGTAACAAGATGCTACAATAATTTTACTTGAAACCCTAAAACAAATTCAGGGCTCATAAAAAAAAGCATTGACATGGTGAAAGAGAATGGTTTCTTTAAGATGTTCTTGGTCAGAGAATATGCTAAGCATGCATTTCTAATATCTGGGTGGGCAAACGCAAGTGGAAATTTAAATTCTACAGAGGCACAGAGAATGTGCTTCTGAAAATGTTTCCAGTTAAAAGCATGTTAAGTGTGAAAGTGTAGTCTACACGGAGGGAGTGAGGCAGTGTGGTCTATCAGATCATCAGCAAGGATTTTGTGGCCTTTCTGGGTACTAAAGAACAGTTGGTGTTTGCTGTCATTGCTCTGAAAAAAAAATGGACTACTGAGAGTGTCACTGTGTCAGTGCTAGTGACTCCTGGAGAGAGCTGGGCTGAACTGTGGCCATAAATTGCCTGGTAACTCCAAACAGAAGAGATACCTTGGAATAACATTAAGGGCTGGACCTGCATCCTCAAAGGAACACAATCTGCAACAGAGGGACAGAATATTCCTTTCTCAGGAGGCTCTGTATGATTTAACCTAAACCCCTGTCACTGACTGGGACAGGCAGCAGTGTCATAGTGACAGTGCAACCAAAAGCTCAGGGTCATGGAGATCACAGTGAGACACAGACTGTGGCTTCCACAGCTCTAATAGACCTGATGGCCAAGACCTCCCTTTGGTGCTCAGCTAGAGGCAGAAGTTGCCCTGTTCTTCCAGAGCTTTTTAAGTTGCTTTTCTTCATCTCTACCACCTGCAACCCCTCCAGGTACCTGCCTGGGCTCACTCAAGTCTCCTCTCAATGGCTTCTCAAAAGGCCTACAAGTATTTCATGCCAGGGCAGAAATACAAGCAGCTCTTGTTTCTGGCTGAGAGAATGATATGACAGAAATCCCAGCATCACCAAATTTAGGAAACCTCCTCATGGAAATGACAGCTGTTTCCTTGAACTCATTGGGAGTCTGACTCTCCTCACACACCTAGCAGCACATGGAATGTCTCATTAAACTTTCAGAACCACTGAAAGCAGTACAGCCACAATATTGCACAGCAGCAGTAACAGGCAGTGCAGACAGAAAATGAAACCTGAAACAGCCTGGCCTTACTGATGGATGACTTGACACTGCCTTTCCCTGCTTCAGGGCACTTCAATCAGAGCACAGAGCTAATGAAGGCAGTTTGCTGTTTCTCATTTCCCTATTGTTTCTGCCAGCAGGATTAGCTTTGTAGGTCCTTTTCCCTGACGTGTGTGATTCCACAAGATGCAGCCACCAGCAGGTTGTTTTGAAAATGTTTTTTTATGGATATTGTTCAGCTTTATTCTAAACTGATTTTGTGTTTTAGCTACTGTCAAAAGTGGAATGTCTGCACTACTGCACAATGACAAACAACACTGCACTGCAAAAGTGAACTTTTCTGTTAGCAAACAAGCTAAACAAATTAGTTTGCCTGCCTGTGTTTTGTCATTTTGGTCAGAAAGGTTGTTTTGGATTTTTTTTAATATATACAATGCAGATCAAAATGAATTCAGCTTAATTGCTTGCCAAATTAAACAGAAAGCTTTTTATTACTTTTAGAGCTTATTAGTAGTAGATCTCTAATTACTCCAACTGATGCAGAAAAGCACGAGGGTACTGAGGAAAGCATCTAAAATGTTTTTCATCATCATTTCTTGACTTCAGCAAGACTTGGGTTACGTTTTTAAAACAATACAGATGTTGCCAAACACTTTCCAAACTTCACATGAAGAAGAGACACTCCTCACCTAGAGACTCCCTGAGCTATGCTGATGCAGCTCAGACACACAGCACAACAGATAGAAGAGCTTAAAGGTTGAGTTGTTTCTGAGGGTTTTTTTCTAGCACTGTTTGACAATTAATCAGCCCCTATTCTGCTGATTCAAAACCCCAAATATTGGATGTGCTGCACTCCCCTCTAACTTCATGCTGCAAGTTGTTCTGACACCCAGGAGGCAGCCAAGGGGAAAAGAAAACCATCTCCAAACAATGCAGCTTGCACAGAATCTGACCTTACTGGCCACAAATTAAACAGGCTCCGAGGTAATGAAAATCTGACCCTCTCAACAAAAGGAAATGACTATTACAGCTGGTTACCGGGGCTAACGATCCGTCCCAGTACTTCTAGCCACTTACACCAGCTTCCCCAGATGGAGGCTTTGGAAGTGGGTGAGGGAAGAGGAGATGGGGCTGATGCTGTTGAAGTCCTTACCGCGACTGGCAGGGGTGTGTGTTGCATTTCCTGAGCTGGGGCTCGGGGCGGTTGGCTCGCTGGCAGGCGCTCTCGTTCACCACCGTCATGCTCTTGTTCACCAGCCGCGTGCAGGACACCACGGTTCTCCGCTCACCTGCGGGGCAGAGCACAGCTGCTCTCAGAAAGGAAACCCGTGGCCAAGGAGAAAACCACGTCAACTCATCACCCAAAAGTCAAAAGCTTGAAGCTCCCTACTATCTCTACTAGAGGCGACCTGCACAGACCCGCAGGCAACCTCGTTTCCTACTTCTGTCTCAGCTTTGTACTCTTCTGGTCGGGTTTTGGTTGGTTGGTTGGTTGTTTTCACAGAATAAATACGGTTGGAAAGGACCTCCTAGATCACTGAGCCCAACCATACCAAAAAAAAAAAACCCAAAACCCAACCCAACAACAAGAAAAGCCAAACATTCCTACTCTTGGAGCATGTCCTGAAGCACCTTGGCGATTCCTTTCTTAAATGCCTCCAGGGTTGGTGACTCAACCCCCTCCCTGGGCAGGCTGTGCCAGGGCCTCACCACTTTCTCCATAAAGAATTTCTTCCTAATATCCAAGCTAAGCCTCCCCTGCTGCAACTTCAGGCCGTTTCCCCTAGTTTTGTCATTAGCAATTAAATTAGTAATTTAAATTTAGTAATTAAATTAGTAATTTTGTTGGGTTTTGGTTGGTTGTTGGTTGTTTTCTTTTTTTTTTTTTTTTTTTTCAATAAAGCTACAAATCTTTCTCCAATGACTGTGAAATTGACTGCTCCACAGGAACATAAACTTGGGCTTTCTCTTTCTCTAGTGGTTAATGTGGAAATGGCCCTGAAAACAATCTGCTTTCATTTTTGGTTCCTCCTCCACATGTTGCTGTGCCCTGTAATCACCTAGGACAGATGCACCAGCTCTGTAAACTGAAGCCACACAACCACCCACCCCTCAGGGAGTGCTGATGACAGGACAGCTGCCTCTCCCTGCTCTCCATTCAGCCAAAGGAGCAACTGGGATTCAAGAATCATAAACTGGCCTTGCTCATATTTCACAAAGAGGTGAAATTAAGCCATAAAAATAAATTATTTATCATATTCTAGTCCTCTAGATACATGACTTTAAAAACCCTGCCAGCCAGAGTCATCTGAAGAGTAGTCAGCACTTCTCACACAGACTGTCTGTGCATCAGGAGTTTCCCTGAGACACAGCAAGAGGCAGCAGGGTGGCCCTCAGGGTTCAGCCTTCTACTGGGTAACGTCAAGAAAGCTGGGCCACAGGGCAGTGTGACAGTAACCAGGTGTGACAAGAAAATGCCATCTCTGCACCATGGGACTTGGCCTCACTGCTAATTATTTGTGTTTCTCAGATTCTCTTTTTAACCTCAAATCTGCATGAAATTAATTCATAATCTGCAGGAGATAATAAAAAGTAACTCAAATTCTATTAATAAAATATCAGTAAAAGTTTGTATGGCTGGGCAAAGGCCTTTCCCAGGTTGGGTAAATGGCAAAAGCCTCTGACAAGTAAATAGAAGACATAGGTGCCATCCAAGCTACTGCTGGTGGGACCCAAGTTATCAGGTACTGATTCAAACACGTGGCAGGTTTGCAACACCAATCAAAAGAGCCACCAACAAATCCCCTACTGATTCACATGAGGGTTTAATGGCTCTAAGAAATTACTGGTTTAATACCAAGTCCGTGTTTGTTTTAAAATTGGTTCTATTTACAGAAGATATTAAATTCATTACTTCATTACACTGAGGGCAATGAGCCTGCAAACATGAAGATAAGGACTTTTTCCTTCTGTCATATCATATGACAAATAACTAGTCTGCTGGTGAAGAAAGACCGGCCAGAACGCATGGAAACGATCCATTTCCTCAGGGAAAAACCTACTTCCAGCACTGAAATGTCAGAGGACAGTGGCTGACAACTCAGTCTCTGGTTTCACAGGCATCAGTTCCCCCCAGGGTATCAGCAAACGCGTCTCGGCGCATCCTAGGGACCGTCTGAAAAGCGACGAGTTCCGTTCTCCCGGCGAGCCCAGCCCAGCAACCTCCGGGGAAGGAAGCGAACGGTGCCCTGAACACCTGGGAAAACTCCGCTCCAAGAATGTGCCGGAGCTTTGAGAGATGGAGCTGTGAGAGCCGGGGCTGTACACGGCGCCTTGAGCCATCCGCGGAGCGCTAATCCAGCTGCAGATCCAAAGCCGCGTCCCTGCCAAACCCGCCGGGTGCAAGCGAACGCGGGGCTGGGGCTGATGGAGCTGGGAGAGCTGGGGAGAACCAGCGCTCCTTTCAGCTCGTTACGCTCCATTCCCACGGCGCTTTGCATCCGGGTTTTGGCGAGGGAGGGGGTCTCTGAGGGGGCACCTTTCCGAGGGCGGGGTCTGCAGAGCGGGGCTGCCAGTCCCACCCCGCTCCTACCTCCTCCGCACTGCACGCTGCACCCTTCCCAGCCGCTGTGCGTCCAGATGTACAAGGAATCCTGTTGCTTCTCTGGCTCGCTTCTGTTTTCGGCGGTATAGTTGACAGGGATGGTGTATTCGTAATGAATTCCATAATTCTGGTCATGAAATAACAGCACCTGGGGCGGCAGGAAAAGCAAAGCTGTTACAACACGCTGTGTACTGGGAAAGGCTGCAGAGTCCTGCTGGAAATGCTGTCTCAGGTACCAGATCTGTACCTAGGAACCCGCAATTCCAGTGGTATTGCAAAACAGGGCATCTGCAGGAGCAATAAGTGCTTGTGATTTGTGAAAAGCAGTCGTGGAGATGTCTAAAGCTGGAATTTGAGGCGTAAGCTTCAGATGTGATCAGCAGACTCTGCCTATCTCCAGAGGAGCAGCAGGACAACCACAAGCCAGGAAGCATGAAATAAATCAACAGTTTTCATAGCACAGCTATTTTAATGAGCATGATGAGTTGAAATGTCACTCATCAGACCTGTCCAAACCTTTCCTAGAAAGCAAGTTGTCTGCAGGCCTCATGCAGAGACTCAGGGGATGTTGGGGACCTTTGCAGAGAATAAATTCTGGGTTAACACTGCTGTTGATGGACCATGGCCCTGAGCAAGGGGTTTAGATGAGACAGCCTCCAGATTCCCTTTCAACTTGGCCTGTTCTGTGATTCTGCAGCATGGACAGCTGCATTTGAGCTGGGTTGAGCAGCCCATAGTGTGAAGGGAGGAACATTTATTAATGCATCTTAAGGAACAAGGTGATCCTTCTCAGAGCAAAAGCAACTAATGCAGAAAAAAGTCACATGCCTCTTGGGAAATGTGGCACTCAAAGTGAGAGTGACCATTCCTGCTGACAAGCTGCAGGAGCAGGATTTTATTGTCTCATGTACCTGAGGATGACAAGGCAGAGCCATATCATACAGCTAGCTGCTGGCAATATGTTTATTTTCACATCCTGCATGTTGCTAGAGGAAGGTGAAATGTGCTTCCAGCAGCAGGCTGAGTATTTCCCATGGAGTCACACGTAATGTTTCTAGTGCTATTACTCAAAAATTCCCTGATTATTAACAAAGACATAGAGAAAAATGCTTTTTTTTTTTTTTTTTCACTACAGACAGATGACAGGTCTGGTCCTGTTTTGATTTATATCTGGAGCTTCACTTGGCTCTCACTTTCACTGGCTTGAGTCAGAAGTGTCTAGAAGACACCCAGTGGAGTATAAAGTCCATGGAATCTGAGTTACCACACCATTAACAAATGCCACAGAAGAACAAATGCCAGGCTGTAATCCTGATGGTGTGGCTTTAGACCTACTTATGCTTATTATCCTCTAATCTCAGCAGCATTAGACAGGTGAATTGTGCTGGCTCCTGTCACCTACTGACATAGGAGTAGCACCTTATCAAATAAGGTATTTTAAGTGGGGCTATTGGAAGTGAAGCAAGCAGCTGTTCAACTAAAAAAAAAAACCAACCAATTTGCAAATGCTCTTTTCTCCCAACAATAATTGTTTCCCACTCAGATTTGCAGAAATCACTCCTACTTAAGAAATAATCTCACTAAAGCTATCATAAGCTCATTTAATAAATAGGCTTGCAGCCCCTGACATCCTGGAGGGCTGTGCAGTGAACACTGTGGGGCTACCCAAAGTTAGCACCCATGAGCTGCTCCACACAGGGTATAACTCTGGGCAAAAAAACATCTTTCAGAGGATGTGGGGAACAAAGATTTGATTTTGCTTCAGCTACAGAGCAAACCTTACTACCAGAACTGAATATCAAGGTTGACACTAGCCAGCCATCATTAGAGTTTCAAAGATGAATGGGGTTTTTTTTAAGCACAATTTGAAATACCAGGCAGTCAGAGGCAGAGAACTCAAGTCCTGCTCTGGCTTCCTTTAAGTGCATGAGATAGGAACAGCTTGTTCTACAGAATTGATCAGTCAGTCTTGTCTAAAGCATCTTTATGCTCTGGGAGTGTTTGGTTGTCCTCTTTTGCCAAGAGGAGGTCTAACATGGGCCTAGTTACACAAACATTAATTTCTCCAAGAAATATACTTAGAGCAATGCACTTGGAGAAATGCCTCAAGTATTAAAAACCAGCTCCTAAAAAGAAATCCTTATTATCTCAATATGGGTGCAAGACTAGTGAATCTAAAGACCCATATGAAACCAATTTCATGCAATTTCGTAGCCATTTATAATTGGGGTGTGTGTGTAGGGGTGTATAATTGGTTTCAAATGCAGGTCACAATGGACTGACTGAAGCTTCTGGCTCTTTGTCAGTCCAGTGTATTCCACCACTATTTGAACAACAGTTTTCTATTTAGAGTTAACTGGTAACCATCCTGCCTTTCTTGTGTTGAAAGACTGAAACCCATTATTGTGTATCAAGGAAAAGATTAATATCTGATTTGAAGAAAAGACTTCACGTGTGCTTTGTTTACAACTGGCAGTGATTTTTAAGCCACATGTTTTTTTAGGGTCTGGCAACTTTTACTTTTCTCCTTTTTAATCATTTTGAGGTGAGGGGAAAGCAAAGAAGAAAAATTTCCTCTGCTCATATCTGCTGAAAATGCCAGTCTGCACCTAGAGAGGAGAGCAACTGGTCTGTGTGTGAACCTGGTAAACTCACCTGTCTGAGAAAGCAAAACACCTCATAGTCCTATGCAGCAAATTTTAACACAGAGCAGGTACTGACAAAGTGGAGTATTACTATGTTTTGTGTGCATGTGAAAAGTTGGAGCAACTTTTGAGCTTTTCAAATTGGACCATGAAATGTTGCACACCAGCAAGCCAAAAAATTCAGGTGAGGAAAGGGAGAGACTTCTGGTTTTAGCAGTGCTTACAGATAGGCTTCAGTGAACAAACATTGCAAAAAGTCACAAGGAAAAGAAACAACAAAGAGAAACATGGAATTAGATAAAAAACAAGGCATTCATTAAAATATTCAATGTGTCTATGCAAACCTCACTATAGAAACTGCAAAGCTTTCTGCAGACTTTCAACTAGTAACACATACATGTGAGACAGGCAATACTGGAGCTACTTTACAGACAGAAATGTTAAAGATACCAACCAACATCAAGGGACTGGTCCCATGAGCCACCCCATCACCCATTAGTGACAGGACTGGGACTACAATCCTGTTCTTCTCACCCCTGTGGACTTCTCATTTGTATTCTCACACAGCAGCCACATGATATTTATAAAGTGTCATGTCTGGGTAACAGAAGGACTATTTTGAACTTCAGGAAAACTTTCCAGAATGACTTAAAATACATAAAATTGAAAAAAAAATAAAGAAATCAAGGAACATTCTGTGTGCAACTAAGTCACTTGCAGAGGGTTACATTCATATATACATATTATTCATATATCCATAATTCATATTCATCTGTACATGTCAAATCTGCACCTCCTCTGTTAGAGGAACAGTGTATTTAAATACAGAATACACTGTGGTGTAAACTGAGAAGACATCCAGCAAACATCCTCTCACGTGCCTGAGTGGGTATGTCCATGAAATAAAGCATGTTCCTGGAACCTACATCCTCTAGAATGGACTTGTCACATTGTCTGTGACACATGACAGGAGTGTCCTATACTGCACATGAGCTTTCTGGGACACTGTATGTTCTCCCAGAACAGAACATAATTTCTTTTGGAGGGAGCTGGGTCTCTCCAGCCCTTGCAATGCTGCATGAGAACGCAAAGGGAGGGACAACAACAAACCCTCAAAAACTCTGCTCAAGAAGCAAACAATCAAAACGTAACTTTCAGCTAAGATAAAAACTCTTTAGGTTGCATCACTTAAGAAACACAAACAAAGGATATCAAGTTACCATCAAGTGCAGGGGTATTTTAGTTGGTCCTTTGGCAGAGATTTTCTCCCACAGCCCCCTTCGCACGTACCGGACAGTGGTGCCTGCGATCTGAAACTCACCAGGAAGCTCAATTTTCCAGTCGCTGTTAATGGATCTCTTACTGGAATCTTTTAAAGCTGCAACCAACCAAACACCATGGAATGAAAGGTAAGCAAGTTTGTTATTACAATACAGACTAGTCTCAGCCCACCTGAAGTACAAGATGCCGTAGCCTTGAGTTTAAAAGAAAAAAAAGATTTTTAGCTGAATTGTCATGTTCCTAACTTGGGCATGTTCAGTATTTCAGTGGCTGGAGGCATTCCCAATTACATTAACGTTGCTATTAAGTATTAATAATGTCATATAAAATGGTCTTGCTAAGGTTTTGCTACCTAAAATTATATTCTGCTTTCTGAATAAGCAACATTCTCCAGTTTCAAAACCTTGAAGCATTCTCCATCATTACACAAACAGAAATGTAAAGGGAAGAAAAGTGTGCAGAAGGAGTCACAAAGGAAATAAAAGGAAGGAAAGATAATTACCCAGTGTCCTTGGAAAAAAACTACTAATTTAGGACTACATGGTAGAACTTTTCCACAGTTTGACCTATGTCAGGAGCACCCACACATACCATGGCATACGTTGAATTCAGTTCCACACACAGCTCTGCTTTTGCAAAGGAAAGCTTGCACAGCTGAAATGTTTGGGTCCAGATCAACCTGAATTCTCCCAAACACTTCATGTGGATCCAGACCCACCCAGGGTCTCTTCTCAATAAGCAGCAACCCCCCTTCCCTGGGGTCTGGGAGCCCATACACAAGATGCTCCATGACCACATGACTCTATGGCTCAGACAGGGTAGCAAAGCACAGCCCTTCTCTTCCCCCCACTCTGAGTGTGTTTATGCAGCAGCAAGAATCCACTGAAACATCCCCAAACCTTTCTCTGGCTCAAAGTCGTACAGTAGAAGAGCAAAAGAAAAAGGAACCCCAGCAACAACCTGTAACTTTTAAAAATCTTGTTGGCTGGAAAACAGGAACTGACCAATCTGTTTCTAAACCTGGCATCTAGTCAGATCTTTATTTCCACCCTGGGTCTTTCCAGCTTGCTTCCAGCCTCTGGACACAAACTGCAGAGGTGTTTCCTGCCCAAGGTGGTTTTTCAGCTTTACAGCCAAGGGAGCCAGCATGGGTTGCCTGTAGGTGGAGGGAAATTCCTCAGGCACTGCTCCCAGCACATGGAATAATGATTCAAAATTATGCTGGGCTCATTTCCAAAGTGCTGTACCTGGTTCTGCGTGGAAACAGAACCTATTTGGACTCAACCTTCTCAGGGCAATTGAAATAGAAAATCCTTCCATACTCAAACCTGGATTTACAGTGCATCACAAGACCTATCAGAGTCATTTCTCAGTCACCTTTTTGTCCTATTAAAAGATTCCTGCTGCTGTTCTTCAGCTTAGGTTAGCAAGCTATTGAGTATCTTTTCTTTGGGTCCAGTGCTCCTTGAAAGAGAAAACCCTAGAAAGCTTAGAGAGGTTCTACTGGCTCCTGACCATGAATCAAAAAGATAAGAGCATTTAGAAGCTTTAAAATAGCCAGAATTTTATCTATCTTTATGTGATGCACATAGGGCCAAGTCCTGCTCTTAAATATACACAGTCCTAATCTTCACCACCCAGCAGAGAATATCTGCCTTAGTCAAGGTTATGTGGTCACAGTGAAGGGCAGTCACTGGCTCCACGTAAGACTCTCAGTGCTGCAGCTATCTGCCAAAGCCCAAGCCCTGGACAAATACCCTGTGCAAATCCCACCAAGACAAACAAAAAGCCTGGCTTCCAGAAGGCAGAGTATTTGCAAAACCCAAGAAAACACTGGCTCTCATTGTTCCACCAGCCCTTTGCTATGTCAAACATCTTACGTGTAGGCGTAATCCTCTCCCAGGGAGCTGGCTGCAGCCTTAGTGGAAATACCAGCAGCAGTGATACGTGCTTCCTAGCAAGAAGTGGCACAAATGCCAATCCTTGTGACCTAAGGGCAGCTGAATGACATGATTTACCCTCCTTTTTGCCCCTGAATTGGGAATGGAAGACAGAGAACAGAAGCATCTTTCCCAGTGATGTTGTCAACTTTGGTACCATCTCAAGACAGAAAACCAATGGCACTAAACCTGGAATCCTGAGACAAAATCACTATGCAAACGTTTTCAGTGGCATCCTACATCCCAGTACTGGATATTAACTGCTCCTTTTGGCTGCAGAGGTGGGGGATTATAAGCAAAAGACATGGAAATTAAAAACCAATGGTCCTAGTCTGAGCTTTCCTACTGACTCCCTGCAAAGCCAAGAGCAAGTTGCAGGACCTCAGTTTCCCCTCCTGCAAAACAGGAGCAAGAAGCTTTGTAATCCTCTTGGAGTTCTTGCCACAGGCTTGATACGGCTCTGGAAGCAATTCCATCTTTCAGAGTGCTTTTCTGTCCTAAAACCTTGGCAGTATCTCCCCTCTGAGAAACTCACTTTGAGAGAACCAGAACATGCACAGTACCTAATACTTCCCAGGCTAAGGGACAGCTGGAATATGCATCTGTTCCTGCACTGCAATGAGAATATCAGCATGTGGAAGGGCTAAACCACAGCTTGATATGGAAGGACAAAAATCATGTGTTAATGAGCTCATCAATGGCAAAAGCAGCATAGATTTGACAAGGCAGGGCCTATGAGCTGAAAAAGTTCACTGAATGAAGGAAAAAGTCTGGGACTTCCTCTTAGCCTTTTGTTTTCCCACACAGCATAAAGAACATAAGATTCTGAGGCAGAATTCCCCCATTGAAGCATAGGTGTGCAGCTCTGAGTGTGCAATGGATACTTCAATGTTCTGGGTGTTCCTCTGGGCCTTGGACAATTTTCCTGCAACTCCTGGCTCTGCCACAGGCTTCCTGTGGGAATTCAGGGCAATGGGGCAGAAGAGGCAGAAGACCAGCCTGATGGGTGGTTTTACAAATGCCCTTCCAATCTTTAATTTAAGCAATTAGTAACTGGGCAACAGATTTGTTGACAGACTCTGCCTTACAAAAACTTCATATACAAATCTGATCCATCACTCATGTCTAAAACTTTGTTTCAACAGGGAAAAGAAGAAAGGAAGCCTGTTCCCCTCAAAAGGAATGCAGAATTCACATGAGAAGAGGATTATACAAATTGTTTGGCCTGAGAATACAGAGGCAGGTGGACTAGCTGCAGCTAGTCAGGTCTTGGGTACAACATCAAGTGAAAACCTGGTGCTGCAGGACATGGAACAGGCAACCTCATGATCAGGGTATTGAGGGATACCAGCTGTCCTGTTCCACCTCTGCTTCAGTCTGAGTTGGGCACTTTCCTATCTGTACCTCTATATTCTTAACCCTTCCCATCTGTACCTCTATAATCCTATCCTTCCCAGCTGTATCTCTAAATTCCTATCCTTCCCAGCTGTACCTCTATGTTCTAATCCTTCCTATCTGTACCTCTATATTCTTACCCTTCCCACCTGTACCTCTATATTCCTATCCTTCCCATCTGTACCTCTATGTTCCTATCCTTCCTGTCTGTACTGCTGTCATTCCTTGCCCTGAATGTGCTGTTCTCTTTCCCTCTCCCTGCTGAAGTGTTGTGTGCTCCTGGCAGCTGCGTTCAACCCAGTGCCAAATTCTCAGGAACTCTTCTGTATATATAAAGTATTCACTGGTCCTTTCAGGTCACACAGGGCCTGTAAGTGTCACAGGCTATCACATCAAACAAGCTCCAGGAAAACCAAGCCGTGAAAGCAGAGAGAGATCACAACAAGAATGGAATCAACAACACCTTCCTGGCAACAACAAACCAATCATATTAGAGGTCATGTAGAGAAGGGTCATTTTAACAGAAACCAGAGCAGACTTTTCCATTTGGCTTTTTACCCAGAAAACTGTGAGCAGGTTTATCCTCAACCACTCGGATCCGCCGGGCGCCTGCAGGGATGACAGCGGCCTCGATGTAACCTGTGCCAGTGGAAGAGGAGATGGTGAGAGCAGGGCCCAGGCAGGGGCATCAACCACTTAGTATCTCCCCATGAAAGAATCAACTCCTGCCCAGGCTGGGAAACACTTCAGATGAGATCCCTGCCTTTGCAGCCAAGTTTCTGTGCTGTGACACACGTGGTTGTAACTCCTGTCCCACCCTGGGAAGAGGGAGGGACCTGCAGGTGTGCTGTGAAATTGGGACTTCAGGCTGGTGCTTGGGCCTCGTTAGCTTTGCTCCTTCCAAACCCCCCTGGCTCTCTGTGGTGTTGATGGGGATGTGTGAGGACTGTTCCTGAGCTGCTGCAGGGTCACTCTGGAGCAACACTGCACGTCACAGAACAGCCTGTGATTTGCAATGAGGTTTCCAGTAGATGCTCCTGCTCTCCCTCGAGGCTGTGAGCAGTATCAGAAAGGACTGTGAGTCCTTCCACAAAACGTTTTGATGGTTCCAAAACTAAACAACAGGAATTAATGGGACAATTAGGGAAAAAAATGTTTTCACTTACACTTCAGCTTTATACAAAAATTCTGGAGGATATAATGGGAATGGTGTCCCTGTTAAACAGAACTCCACAGCTCAGAATTAATGCAACCAGCTTCTCAAGGACTGGCCACCAGTCACCTGTGAACACTGTCAGCAGAGCACATGTCAAATCAGACCCTCTGAGCACCTGTACTGTAGTACGGTATATAATAAAAAGATATACAATAATAATATCTATGAAGTTTTTACAGCACCCTATCATATTTTTTATAGAATTCTCTAGGTTTTCATTTTTATCTGAATCTCTCTTGGCCTTTTCATGCTTCCCTCAACAACCAGCAATGACACAATGATACCATTTTTGACTAACAGATTAACAGTAAGAATAATTAGGAGCTACAAGGGAATGCAGCCTATTTAGCCCCACCACAGAGCCATGTGGAGTTACAGACTTGTTCCATGGGGTGGAAATGGTACCTTTAAGCTATAAAGCTGAGGAACATTAAGGCCCATTTCAAAGGTCTAGGAGCCAGGCAGAGTTTTTCCACTGCCTTCATTGAACTCTGAATCAGGCCCCTTTAAATGACACTAATCTCATCCCAACCATTACTTGATTCCTTCTAATTGGCCACCCAGTTTACTTTGCAGTGTATAACTTGACATCTCTTTTGAGTTATTGGTCTCCCCTTTCCTTCAGATGTTAAGTAGCTTATCCTGTATATTCCCCCTTCCCCCTTTTAGCTTTAAAGGGCTGTGTGAAACAGTTGGGTGTCAGCCCTGCCTTTATGGAAACTGCAGCCAGTCTGGAGTAATGAGCTGGAGAAGAGCTGACATAAGGGTCAGTGACTCTGACTGGCCAGAGAGGTTGTGTAGTCTCCTCTGGAAAGATTCCAAACAGACCTGGATGTGATCCTGGACACCCTGCTCTACGTGAACCTGCTTTGGCAGGGGGGTTGGACTAGACAATCTCCAGAGGTCCCTTCCAACCCTTATTATGCTGGGATTCTGTCACTCCTCTAGCAGTGCCTGGGGAGCTATTTAGGGATCAGGGCATCTGAATGGCCATGCTTCTGCTGTGCTGATAAAGGGGTCTCAGAGGATGCTGACAGCCTCGTGCATCTCAGGACTGATTCTCTCACCACTATAACACACAGTGACATGGATGAGGATTTGGGTCTCACTTCTACCTGTCTGAACCAGCAGTGCCCAACCCCTTACTCAGGATATCTCAGAAAGAGTCAGGCATCCCTTGCAGGGAGAACAAGAAGAGGGACAGCAGAGCTGCAAACTAGCAGTGTACAGAAGCCAGAGCAGTGGCTCCCCCATCTGCTATTACAGAGTGGGATTCACTGTGAAAAATCATTACTTCCAGGGAAATTATTTTTTTTTTAAGGCAATACTGAAATCTGTTATGAAATCCAAGCAAACAGATATTGGATTTTATTCTGGACCTTGCCAGGAGTTGTTTTTTTCATGGGCTGAGATACCAAATCATAGTCAAAGCAGAGTGTTTCAGAAATCAAACACCCTCAGCACACCCCATGCATCTGCATCCAAACCCAGCTGACCTGAGCACAGGGCACAGTGGGACTGATGACAGTCCATCATGGGCAATGGGCCCTGTGACACCTCAACACCCCAGGGAGGAAGCCAGTTTGGAACATGCCCAAGTTTCAGGTAATTTAATACACTTACTAGGGGACTATTTACTTATTTTTCAAATCACAGGCCAGCTACAAATGCCCAGAGCTGAAGCAGGCAGAGGCTGGGTACAGTGAATTTAATGGGAAGCCAGTCACTCATTTCACTGAATGTTGGATCTGTTCCCTGCTTTAGAGGTGAGTGAGCTGTGGAGCTGTGCTTGAGGTACAGCTAGTGCCATAAATACACTCTCATTTCATCCCTGTGCCATGAGAGAAACACCACGTGGAAAAGTTGACTTTTATGTTGCTTTTTTACAATAGTAAATAGTGGAGTGTAAGCTATTAATAGTCTATTAGTTCTGGAGACTGTTTAGTTTGGTCTTATACCAGATTTTTCTCCTCATGTAATTTCTAATCCTGATTGATGGCCTTGGGGGGGTTGCATTCACAGCTCCTGAATAGGGAGAAATGTACTGTGCTAACTGACTGAGATCATGGGGCACAAACCTGCCTGCTGACCCTGACTCCTGCTTGTCAACTGTGAACCACTTTGCAGTTGTACAGAGCTGACCTGTCCTTTCAGAGGTGAAGCAGAATTCTTGGGCATGTCCCACTGGGAGCACCTTGACACTCTCATTCATTCCTTCCAGCAATACTGGGTGAGTTAGTGGTCAAATCCCATTGCAAACAGACCATGTAACATCCATGCAAATTTGCTACAGGTACAAACTCAGATCTCTACCACCACTCCAATCCAGTCCATGGAGCTTCTGATCACAGATTATTCTTGATCTTTGAGATCACTGCACTAGAAAACACCTCCATGGTTTTCCAGGCACATTTTACTAAGCAAACTGTAACTGCAGATTGCCAGAAAGGTTATCAAGTGCCAGTTAGAAAGACCAAAAAAATAGTCTCAGAGTTGGCCCTGAGTCAAGGGCTCTCCAAGAGATGTTAGGTCTGAGGATAACTGTCTGCAATGCAGGGGTTTGCAAGGTTGGGCTTAAAGTTCTGCTTTAAATGAGGAACTGGCTAAAGACTGATGAGATTTGGCAACTATCAGGCAGTATTTCTAGTAATTTCACCCATAAATCAGCCTGTTAAGATGAAGCTTTGAAAGTACAACAGGAGAACTTCATTATTTGATAATTTATAGTGCTGTATGGAGTATACTCCACCTTGGGAACAGTTACTTTGGCACGCAGAAATCTTTCTGGATAATCTGCATTACATCAGTGTCTCAGGAATGCAAGACTGTGATTGAAGCAAATCCTAGATACAAATTATATGGTGTAACTCGCATTAGGAGAGACACCAGAACAAAGAGGTGGCTTTGTCATCAAGGAGATTAATATGTGAACAGTGGCTACTGTATCTTCATTTAAATGCCCGAGAGATTTGCAGGGGGAAAGCAGCTCACACAGGAAAATCCATTGTTAGCCATTGTTATTATTCCCACAAAGAACAGAAAGTTTTAGTGTGAACTTCAGAATGTCACTCATCTACTACAGAACTGTTCTCCTGGTTCACATTGCAATGAAAGATGGACTCCAAGGTAAAGGAAAAATTATCCCATGGCTGAAAGTACAGATCTGTGAATCTCTTAGCCCTGCACATCCATGGACATTAGGTGGGAGAAAGTCAACAGTGCTCATTCCATCATCAAACTTCCCCTAAATGCTTTGAACAAATATCTCAAGGTAGAACCTAGGAAATCAGAGTGTCCTGCCTTGCCTGGCCAGAGCCAGCAGAGCTTCCATAACATTTTTAGGGGTAAATGCCAGCTGAGCATCTCAGTTTCCATGACCCTTCCCACCCTGCACCTTTTGCTGAGTGCAAGTTGTTCCAGTGGAGTGGAAATATGCCCAGTGATAACAACTCTGTGGCAGTTTTCTGAATGGTTGTGATGATTCTCACCTGCTGTGAGACTGAGAGCAATTTCTCCATCAGCACCTGTTCCCTTCCAGCCATGGGATAGCTCGTTTGGAAGCAAATCATTTCACTGGAGAGCCATGGATAGATTTCAAAGCCTCTTACTATTGCTGTGAATTGGTTGCTGGGATTTCTAACTTGCACGTTCTGCCTAAACTCTTGTAAGACATCCCAGAGTTAGCCCTGAGGATCTGTTTTCTCATCATTTAGATGTACATCCTATTGACAAAAGAATGTGTTTCTTGTATTGGCTGAAGATGCTCCTACCAGCACTAAAACACTACAGTCCAAATATCCTTTCTTGCATTTCAATATGTGCTGGACAAGTAGCATGCACAATAAAAAGCCTGCTTTATCTTAACAAGATCAATTGCTAGCAAAGATAGACTCCTCATTTCTCAGCTTGATAGTTCCAACTGCCATATCTCACCTTATGCTCTGCCATAAAAAAAAAAACCCAAACAAATATGTGTAGCCCTTTTGACCACAAGCAAAGGGCAGCAATGAAAATCTTGCTATGGCTGAGAAAAATCAAGAGAGACAGTTGGAGGTCTCATTCTCAGTGCAGGTCTCAACATGACAGGCACTGCCTGGGAGTCTGGGCAGCAGTGGCCAGTGATAAATCAGCTCCCCAGCAGATATGAGCCAAAGAGCAGCCCTTTATTTCCAGCTCTCCTGTACAGGGGCAAGGAGACAGAGATGGACTTCAGAACAAGCCTGGGGTGGCTTTTTAATAATAATTGAGTAGCAATGGGTCCAGGGCATGCTGCCAGTCCAAAGTAAAGCTCAGTCTAAGCAGTGCACTCAGTTGGCCTACTGAAGCCAGCCAGCTCAAGTGTATCTGATGTTTAGCATCACAAATAAAGGCTCTTGACCTGGTCCCCAAAAGAGAAATGAAATCCATTTCCATTTCCAGCTGGATCACAGGTGGCAAGACCTGAACTCCTGGACTTCCTGTGAGGCACTTTGAGAGTTCCACCATCAGGATCCACCAGGGCAGCAGAACTTTATCTGTGACATTAAGGTTATTAAAAAAAATAAAGATAATATAAATAGGGCCAGTTCTTTTACTTAGTTAATGAAAATCTGGCTTTCTAAAAGGGAAGTATTTGTCTGTAGTATCTCTGACAAACCAGGGTCAATAGTAAAAGGTCTTGAAGTTTATCCATGGCTTTTGACCCCAATCTCCCCATCTAATCCAACCAAAAGAAGAGAAAGAACCAACACCAAGGGATGTAACCAACACCCACTGACACTGCAAACAGCATTCAAGTATCTTACACGAGAAACACTTGGGAACAGCCTTTGCCTTTGCCATCACACATGTGGAAACCTTCTTACAATGACTATTGGTTACTGAGAAACAGAAAGCAGTTGGCATGGATTTAGTTCAGTTATCAGGGCTCGACAACATCATTTGCAATCACAGGACATATAGGGACCAATCCTGCAGTCACCAGAGTCCCACGTGCAGAGCAGCTGAGGATCTGGCCCAGAGGTTGCAGCTGTGATTCCCCAAACAGACACCACTCCAAAACAATCAGTGTCTTGATGTTTGAAGTCTATTCTCTTCTGAAATAATAAATCAGCATACTGGACTCAGTGGGTCACAGCAGGGTCGTGGGGATCTGCCACTGAGTTGTGCAGTCAGTTACACATCCAAACCCTGCACCTGCTGCCACTGTCACGTTGGGGATTCTCCTTTGCCCCAGCTTCTGTCAGATTTTGGTACATTTGATACAGAAAAAAGGCAATTTTATTATTTTTTTTTTTCTTGAGTAACCTCATGCTCACTTGTGATACCTCAGCCCCAACCCTGGAGCTTTCCCATCTTCATGACATTCATTAAGTTAACCTGAGGACCTGATTCTGCAAAACAACAGTATCCAAATAGAAACTGATGGGAGTAGCTCACAGTGCAGAAAAATGTTTGTAGAATCAGGGCTGGGAATCATAAGTGAAACAAAAAAAAAGTCTATTTTCAGTATCCAACCTAAAAGAAATCCAAAAGCAGCAAACTATGAGCAGCAAACAATGAAAAGACTGTAAATTTGTAGGCTAGGATCCACTTTAAAAGGATATAATTTAAAAAAATAAAAAGCAAAGATGATTTTCAACCTAGACAAAGATTATATTGTGGGTGTCACTTTTTAAAGCAATTCCCACATAAAATTTAATTCCCTTTCTAATTAATAAATCAAAACATCTAATAAACGTTTATGAGATTATAATTGCAAAAACAATTATCTCATAGATGATGTGATGGGGTAAAGGTGGGAACACTGCACAGACAAAGGAACACTCTGACAGGTTTACACTTCTGAGATGATCAGCAAAGAACTTGGATGAATAAATGCTTGGATGCTGACCATGATTCAGTCAGCCACCTCTCCTTACAGGGTGCTGGGGGTGAGAGCCTCCTGTGGTGTCCTGGCAGCCAGCAGCCAGCTGAGGCTGTCACTGTTCTGTTCCTGCAGCCTTGTAAAGTTACCACCCTCCAGCAGTCTGGCTACTTGGAAATGGGTGCAACTTCCTGGCTCTGACCCAGAAATTTCTTATTTATCTGCACAAGATGTTTCCTAGTCTCTTTGGGAAAGAGAAAAGATAGTGACCCTTCAGGAGCAATTAAGAATTTCATGACCAGCTATAAAATCTGCTAAAAACAGGGAGAATAGTTGGGTTTTTTTTCCAATGGAAATTAGAAACTTTTCCCACCGAGTGCATCAAATGACATAAATATGTGGAAAATAACTAGGACAGAAGAGTCAAAGGCAACAATGCAGGAAATATATCCAGCAGGTTGACCTAGCAATGCAGCACCACAAAGGTGCTCTGGAAAGATGTGGTGCAGGTGGGAAATCCTGCCTGCATCTCAGAGGAACTGACAGATGAAAGCTGGCCTCGCAGGTATGGAGGAGGAGGAGGGTGCAAAGGAAGAGATCACTGAACAGAATCAGAGCCTCAAACTTCAGTCCTGAGCCCTTGATTAAAGGAAGCTGTTAAGCACTCAGGCTGCTTTAGTAGCTCAACAGAATTCAAGTGTGTGCTTCAAGGGAGTCTTTATGTGCTTTGGTGAACTCACTCCCAGAGCAGCACGTGTTGAATGTATTTCTCCATACAGAAATGGCAATTCTCTATTCACTGAGTGCAAAACCTTTTTTTTTTTCTAGGCAATTCCTTTCTCCTGGAGCAGCTTGCAAGTCCTGAATCTGGCTTTGCCTCCCTTTGCCTGATTAGGATGTGTGATAACAGGTTTCTCAGAAGTGCAATACAGAAACTCTGGGACACTGACTAATTTAAACACCGAGCTGTACATACATTCATCTTTAACAAGAGAGGGAAAAGTCTTAACTCTGCCTGGAAACTCTTGTATTCTCTACCAGATACTAGTGCTGGCAGGCAATCAGTAAAAATAGTCAGAGGGAAGTGCTCTGTGATGTAGCTGAGGTATCCTGATTAGAACAGGAATCATCTGCAACATGCACCACGTGTCGTTCTGAGCTCCCAAAGAGCTCAAAGGTGGTGCTGAAATCTGAGTTGCCTTCCCCTGGATACTGGGATTGTGTCTCTTATTTCAAATCAACAGCACCAGCAGTATTCCCAATGCAAAACACAACTTCATTCTGAATTTCAGACAGAGGCAATGGCTGGTATCAGGGCAACTGAGAGAAGCAGACAGAATATCATTTTTGAATGGAGCTGGATTTTGTTTTCTGTTTCTTATGTGTTTCCTAGACCAGATGAGCCCAGTGCCATCCAAGAAGAGCTATTACTGCCACTCTTTAACTCTCCTCCAGCAGTTAAGAGAACCTCCACTCCACTAACATGCTGCTGAGGTTACTCACCCATCCCCTTGGTGTGGTTGAAGTCTCCTTTCACCACCTTACAGGTTTTCCCATCACCACTGCAGATTCCACAGCGATCCTCTTTGGCAGCTGAGCCGATGATCCCATCGCAGCCAATTTTCTAGTGACAACAACCAGAGGTCCCCATTATTGTGTTTGCAAGGTCAAAGTATCTCTAAACATTGAGGTCAAGACAGTGACAGACATCTGACTGAAAACCTGAATGGGAGGAGAACACTGTGAACCATGGGAGCACTTATTTAAATAGTGCTTTTTTATCCCTTCTCTATCTCCGAGAGCATCAACTTGGATTCAGAAGATTTCACAAACTAGTTATTCCCAATATCACCATAGATTTCATGCTGATCCACTCTAACTTCCTTCAAACATAACAGATTAAAATATTTCATGTCTATATAGCAATTTCCATCCTAGGAGCTCACAGACATCCCAGTGAGATGCCAGTGAATCACACCTGTGACAGTTTAAAGAGAAAAATGACATTTCCTTAAATGACAATTAACCCAAGTAAGCAGAATCCTGGTCACAGCCCTTCACCACCCAAAAATGCAGAGTGCTGTAACAAGTTCCAGTGTGCTTGTGTGAATGAGCTTGGATCAGGATACCAAAAGTGAGTGGAACATTCAGTTCTGATCACACTTCTGCAATACCTGAAAAAAAACCTCATTAATCAGATGGCTCAAGATACCTGCAGTGCAAAAGCAGTTCTATGGAAGCAGGTCAGGTTCATATTTGGCCAATCCACATCATAAAATTGCTTATACAATGATGAAATTGTCCACATGCTCGCACTGTTTTAAGCTTAGACATTCAATTGCAAAAAAAAAATTCAAAAAACCTAACAGTTCCACGTGATGTTTCATTATAAATGTTATTTTCATAACTAAACTGTCTCAGATAATCTAGAACAGTCACAGTGTTGTCCCTGTAGCTGTAGAGACTGTCATGTAATCTTCCTTATTCACAGCTCATGTCCAGAACTTGATGGTGAGCATGACACATTTGTGGCTCTTGAAGCTGCTAAGACATTGTCATTAGCCTGTGTAAATTGATTTCTGTCCATTTAAGACAATAATCAGTAATTAGCTCTTCAAACATCAATTTCTACTGAAATAAGAGTTGTCATTATGCAAGTTATTAGAAAAGACTCTACAATTAAGAAGAAGGTGAAGATTTCTTGTCTAGATAAACAGTTCCTTGGCAAACCCATCAACAGGGCTGTCACTAAGAGCTGTGATTGGAACAGGGCTGCTGGGTCTCTCCCTTCCTTGCCTCCCTATAATAAACCAGAGGATAGTTGGAGAGTTATCTCAGGGCCTGATCAAAACAGCAAACCTTTGAGAAATGGGGTGGGCAGGGACACACTGAGAGAACTCAGATGGCTGTTTATCCATCAACAAAGCAATTTGGAGCCCAACTCCAACATCTCCCTCCTTTCAGGAGACACTGGCCACTGCCTAAGGCCAGATGTGCTCCAGGGATCAAAGGCTGCCAGCATTCCCAGTGCTCTGCTGTAGGGTTTGTCTGGGTAAATCATTAGAGACAGACACATGCTGAGAAAGGATGATCATCCTAAACACACAGGAGGGAAATGCTGCTCATTAACTGGAACAGCATGGAAGCTGGTGGACAAGAGCTATGGAAAAAAACCTGTATAAGTGGGAGTTAAAGGAGGGTAGGAAGAAGACCATGGAGTTTTTGGCAGTTGTAATCCTCAAGTCTAAACTTCACAACCATGTCCAACAATAAAATTTTGGGATATTGAATGTGATTCTGCCCCCAGAACAGAAGGATGTCCCAGCAGTTCTCCTTCCAGGAAAATAAATGTGATTTATTAATGGGGTTGCTGAAAGGCAGCTGGAAATCTGTGCCTGCCTGCCATCCTGCTGAGATACTGGAAAGGCTGCATTTAATTTAAGACTCTAGTGCTATCTTTTATTGTACTGCATTGTTATTAGCACTATGTGAGCACACAAATGAATAAAGGGAACGTAATGAGTGTTGAACCACACTTATTCCCAGTGCTACACGAGGAGTCTGCAGGACTATAATGGAGGCAGACAAAGAATGGGGAGTCAGGGATCACATGCTTTGCATTTACACTCTAGTTTCCCAGATAATGGAAACCAGGGCAAGCCAGCAAAGCCTCTGGAAGAGTAAGTCCCCCCTCTTCTGACATCAGGGTTCAAGACAAGCCATTTTCTCTCACATTTACTAAGTCACTGATACTCTTTGACTGGAGAGACCCTCTCTGAAAGCATGGAAGGAGCACCCACTGAAGCTACAAATACACTTCCCAAAAGCTTGGCTGTTTTAAACCTTTCAGCTTCACCCTAAGTCCCTGTGAGTGGAGAAAATGGGAAGGGTCCTTGCAGCCTTCCCTTCACTGGCACCATCCCTCCCATCCACAGGGCAGGCTTTCCCTTCAATCCAGGGCTTGAGAATTAAAGCCCTCATCAGATTTGGGCCAGGAAAATGGCCTCTGACAAAGGAAAATCTTCAGGCAAATAAACCAGTTTTGTTTCTTGGCTTCAAGATGAAAATTGGTGTGTTCTTGCTACTTTATGGGGGAAAAAATACTTTGGAAGCACTTTACTCTTGTCTACATAAACTTTAGTGTCCATTTCCCCCTCCTCAAGCCTTCCAATCATTTCCAAAATAAAAGTGTACTTAATAACAGCACTTAATGAAACAGGTTTTGTTAAGATTTGACAGTGGATTCCAAAAGCTTCAAAGTCATTTAGAAACACATTCAAGTGACCACCTTGGTTGCTCAGATCCTTTGAAACCTCCCCACACTGAAAAACTCCCACTCCTAAAATAAATGCCAAAGGAAGAGTGAGGAAGGAAAACAACAGTGAGCATCACCCTTCCTGGGAGGAAAGTATCTGCCAGCAGGCCTTGGACTGTGGAGAGATCTATCCAGGTTTCTCCAAGGTGAGAAAGCCTCTGAGATTCCAGTACTGGAGACCAGAGGCTGAAGCCTGAACCCCACCACTCTGTGGAGAAGAAGATCTCTTGAGCCTGCACATTCCCAGCTTCTCACTCCTACCATGCTCTATCCTAGATGTCCATTGTTCAAACAGAGCTGTCCTCAACCTGCAGAAAGCTTTCCAAAAAGTGAAGCCTTCATTCACTGCATGCAAAGGGAAAATCCCAAGGTTCACTGCTCAAAAGACAAGTTTTCATAGTGCAGAAACACTTTGAGTTCCCTCAGTCCTGAAAGGACTGGTGAGAGTTCTTCCCAGGATGAGCCATTAAGGAGCAGACAGGGCATTTGGAGCTCAGCTGTGTTCAGAAGGAAGAATAAAAGGTGAAAATCCAGCCTGGTGGAACCACCACCTACTTAGTAGTGGGAGCATTCACCACTGTCAGCCCGTTCCTGGACTCTTGGAGCTTCCCTGTGCCATCCAACATGGACTTGGACAATGACATCCACAACCTGGGCAGAAGCACTGATGTTGCTACCACCCAGGAGTTGCACCTCCTGCCTGTAGCAGCTGCTGCCAGCCTGCAGTGCTGCAGTACTGCCATCAACAGCTCAACTGGGCAAAGAGGGAGCAGATTTGAATCAAAGCCAGTCCTTTGTCCATAAGAAGACATGGGAGCACTGGCAAAAAAACAAGGGCAGTCTTTTGGGGGCTTCAAGTTCTCAGCAAGGACTGGCACAACTATATCCACAGGTTTCTTAAAGTTCTTCAGCACAGGCAGCCTCCTGCTCTGACACCATACTATGGAGCTACCCACTGACCCTTCAACTGGGAAGCAACTGCAGGTTTGAAGAGCCAAAGGCCTGAAATTAATTCTCTCTGAGCTGGTATCTCAGTCCATCCTTCCTTCTCTCCCTCCCACTTCATTTTTATAATTAAACATCTGAAAACACTGCTTGTTGGGTGGTATTTCCAGCTTCAGTCATTGCTGGCTCCAGCACAGGAAAACTCCTCTTCTGAATCCACATCATTTGGATTCTTCTGTGTGAATTTTTTAATGATATTTTTATTTGTATTTGCAACGTCTGTTGAAGAGCTCTATTGATACAGCCTGCGTCAGTCTGTTTTGCTACATAAACACAATTATTTTTGTTATATACACCCACCCTGTGTAAGAAATGACTTTGTAGGCTCACAAAAGTGTAATGCTTCCCATATGCTGAACTAACTGGCTGTCTCGATGGATCAAATATAAATATTGATGCAACATGTGCCATTTTCCCAATTAATCATGCACAGAGCGTGCTGGTTCTGACAGCTTCAGCTACACTGCCAGGGTTGTTTTTTTTTTGTCCATAATATCCAGTGTCCATTGATACCTCCAGGGATGGACCACATGAAACAGGAATGTACATATGTGAGCAACTGCCATTCAGATCTGAGGGTAGGAGAATTTGTATTTCTCTGTTGCAAACATGACTGCCCCTGTGGAGGATTAGGGGTGGCTGGGAGGATTTCTCCAGGAGGGTGAGCCTGGATCAGTTAACCTCTGAGTTATTCTACTTCAGTTCCACACCAATTTTGTGTGATGGACTGGGGTCCATGGAGCAGTTAGTGCTGCAAATCTACTCCTGTCATTTCCTAAGCCTTCAGATTTTACCTGAATCAGAGCAGCTCTGCTGGACAGAAGGTAAGCACTGCCCTGTTTCAAATGAGCATTGGCTTATTTGCATTAGAGACACAGTTACACCTGCCCACTGATTCTGTGTTTGGATCCCTTAAGAGTTCACAGGGATGGCAGGTACAATTATTCTTGAGAACCACTTCTCACATACAGAAGGGTTTGAAGGTTGTGTGTCCAACCCCCTGTGCTCTGGCAGGTGATGGAAGTGAACATGCAAATAATACAAAACCTTCTCCCACCCCAGGAACTCCTCTGCTTCTGTTCTTTGGTGGCTTTCTGTAGCAAATCCCTTTCTGATCCTTCCAAACCAGCTCCATTTGAACTGACCCCTCTGCCTTGTTTCTGCCTTGCCTCTGCCCTGGTTTGTACACAAGCCAACAGGCTGCAGATACCACAGGATTTTATATCAAGTGCTTATTCAAAAAGACATCTATCAAGTCAGTTCTGCATCTGAAAGGAATAGATATTTATCAGTATATGACAAATGTGTAGCCTCCCTTCTGGTTGATTCTTGGCTTCTCAAGCCACAAGCAAAATCTGAGGCCTCGAAGGTGGTGAACACAAAGAATTCTCTATTATATGCTCTCTGAGGGTTAACACAGAAGATAACTAGGGGGAAACAGCATGATTTATTTTTTTTTCATAACCCACTGTAAATTACATTAAAAATGTAGTAAGATATCAACAAAGTCTTGGTTTTGTTGCTGTGCCTTACTGATGAAAAGCACTGATACACTTTTTAGGCTTCAGATTACACAGCTGTAAACCCAGAAATTGGAAAAAAAAAAGAAAAAAAGGCAATTATACAACAGGTCTCTGCAGTTCAAACAATCCTTCTGGATTCTGTGCAGATACACAAAATAATTTATCAAAGTACAGTGCTAAGCCAAGTTGTTGTATGGAGATAAGCTACCCAGTCTGGAACATCTTGTACCACAGTTTGTAATGCAGGAATATGAATAATACATGGAAAACACTCAAGTGAGGAGGCAAAGCCAGAACTGCATCAGTCACATGCAGAAAAGTGGGTACTGAGCACACAGAGACCAGTTTGCCAGCAACTGGTCCAGTGGACGACAGCAATTTAGCCTCTGCCTATCCAACCTGCAGACACTGCTTTGGAAAGTGTGTCTGGTGTTGCATTTGTGCTCCCCTTTCACACTGTCTGACAATGGCTTTGGAAAGAAAGTCACTCTCTAAGATTTGCCTTGTGCCAGGACAGCCTAATGTGGGGCTTGTCAGCATTGAATGTGCTTTAGATTCACCAGCCTGTTAAAAGTAGATGTGACATGACAAAGCAATCATGAGAAAACTGTAGATAGAGCCAAAACATCTTCACCTCTTAAAAACCACAGAGACTGCCCTTGCTCTCTAAGCTGGTTCTGCTGTACAGGAGGTCTCTCTTTTCAAAGAGACCTTAGATTACATCCTGAAATACAATTTGTAGTACCCCCTGGGAAGTTCTCATGCTCTCATGAGTCTCAGACTAATCCTCCTTTGAGAAAGGGCAGCACAAAGTCCTGTGTGTCACAACAGTCAGCTGAGCAGCTTGTCTGCTCCCCAACACCACTGCTGGGTGACATCTCACACCTTCTTCAGCTTGATTTCTGCCAGCAGTTTGCTATGAACATCAGCAGCACGGAGTGTAAGAGGTTGGAAAGTGCACTGCTTCTGTGGGTGTTGACCCATGAAACACAACAAACAATCCTTAGGAAGAACAAAACCCTCAGGGAATCCTCTCTGAAAGCCACTTATCACTTGAAAAGAAATATGAGCAGATAAAAGCACCCTGAGCTGCAGGTTGCTCTGCCTCACCACACATCAGCAGGACTGCACAAGCCATGCCAGAGAAAGAAACTGTGGAAGCAGGGAAGAGAGAGGCTGCAAAGCTTCAATGAGCACTCACCCTCCTCCTCCTCAGATGCAGCACACTGCTTCTGGTCTCCAGCCTGTTACAGACCTTCTGCCTCTGAAAAATCTCAGGAGAATATAAATTCTCCTTGCTAGAGGACTACATGCATTTCAAGGTGGTCAAAACCAAGGCTCTAGTTAGCTCAGAAGATGGGAAGGGAAAGTGCATTTGACATTACTCTGCAATGTTCCCTCTAATGGAGGAACTTTCTAACACTCCCTTCAACTCCTGAGATCAACTCCTGAAGCCCTTACTGACCTTTCATTTTGTCCTCATTCTGGCAAACTTCTATCACTATCAAGGATGAAACTTTTCACCTCAAAAACAAGTCAAGGACAAAATCCAAAGACCTTATGATTTGTCTCAAAGACAAGGAGATTAAAAAAAGACTGACTTAACACTTGTGCTAAATTTTGGGCTGGCTTTGCCCTCCACTGCTTCTCTATATGACCAAAGTATCAGTCAATTTTACTGCCTCCAAGTGTGATAAATACAGGGCTGCTGCTGCTGTTGCTTATGATGATTGTGCTTCTGGGATAGAGAGGCTGACACAAAAGGCTTCATTCATATTGTTTGGATTGGAGCTCAGCTCATGCCTTTAAAATGAAACTGTAGTTAAATTCATGAAGTATAACTAGAGGAAAACCCTCCTCTCTTAGTGCTCAAATGCAGTTAGGGCATTTTGAGGCTTCAAAGAATCTGTTCCTGCTTCCCTTCTCAAATCTCCCCTCTCCTTGCAAGAACAGTTTATTTCTTTGCCATGTTCATCTACATCCATTCATCATGCAGCAATGATGCACGAGTTTCATTTAGAGGCATCTACTGCTGAAGGGAAAAGAGCTATTACACTTCCTGGACTAGATGTTCACAGGCAATGGTTCCTGCTAATTGGTCTGTTACACTGGCAATGTGTCATTCCTGCCTTGAAGAGCCTTTAACTAGAAGGATTACACAGGAAAATAAATAACAGTAATACCACCCTCTGATTTCAGCACTTATTCTCTTCTCCAGGCCCCCTGCAATGCTTGTTGCCAGGCTTTGTCTACACTGGGTAAAGAAATAAAGGGAAGAGTAATTAAATAAGTATGCTGATTAAATTGGTTTAATAGGCAGCTAGTTAGACAAGTATCTGTGGCAAATGGGGTACACAGTCACATATGGCAATTCTCAGCACTAAACTGCATATAAGGCAGAAGACTATTATAAATGAGTTCACAAGGCTTTCAAATCTGCTCGGCTTGAATTGATCATTTTGCATTTTCTCTCAGCCAGATGCAAATGGACTGAATGTTCTGCAGCTGTCATCACCTCTCTGCACTGTTAAAGAGAGCTGCCTCTGACTTAGAGTGCAATTTGCTTTTCATGATGTACCTCCAAAGCTCTGTGCTCATAAAGGTTTTCATTTGGAGGGGAGCTGGCTACTGCTCCTCACTGAAAGAAGAAAATGTACATTGCCATCATTTCTGATTTACCATTCGTGGCTGAGCTGAGTATTTGGAGCAGTAAAGCTGGCCAGCCAGGAATGGTCAATGGCACACAGCTGGAGGTGCACAGCTGGCCTTACTATAAAAGGTTATTAATGATTTTGGTGAAGTTTTTCTTCACATACAGCTGCAAACTGGGAAAAATAAGTAACTTGGGATGCACCATGAGCCTGGCTCTATGTGAAGCACTTTGTATTAAAGAGCATGTCAAGAATCAAACTTGTGCTGGCTGCCCAGCAGCTTGCTGTTCAGATTCTTCAACTGAATAAATGAGAAGGACTGAATTGAAAATGCCTCTTCAGCAGCATTTGGCAGAAAACAGTGGGAAGTGTCTCCTGCAGCAGTGCAAAATTACATCCAGACAAGTATTTTTCACTTATCTCCTCACGTCCTTATTATGCCCCTGAGGCCACTCCTGTCCCAGGTAATACTGTGTTCAGCTGTCTCCCTGCCTGGAAGGCTCAGGACAATAAACACTGGTAGGTCCTAAGCACTGCTCACAGAAATCATGCCAAATTTGGTGTGCCTTGTGCCCCCAGAGCAAACCAGCACATCTCCAGCAAAAACACTGGAAGTAAAGGGTGATCCTAGAAAGCTGCTCTGGGGGATACAACAGGCTGGAGAATATTGGAAAGAGGAACTCCTGGCAGAGGATACAAACCTAGACAAGGATAAATTTAGAGGAAGAACTGCCAGGAAGAATCCAGGACTGGCAGAGTTGCAGTAGCCAACTCAACTGTCTTTCACATCACTGACTTGTGTGAAGCAAACTTTGAACACATGCTACATGATTAGGAGGAATAAAACCCTCTAAGAGTCTGCCCTGTCAGTGTCTGTGACACATGACTTGGATCCAACTGCAATACACTGCTAGGAGCAGCCATTCCAAATTAATTCCTTTATTATTTTTAAATAAACATATTTTTCTCTCCCTTCTCTTGTCCAAACCTTAAATCTCCAGTTAGCATAGGTCTTTTGGCAGGGAGGTTGGACTTGATCTCTAGAGGTCCCTTCCAACCCCTAACTTTCTAGGATTCTATACAACTCCAGTGAATTTTCAGGAATCTGAAATGCAAGCTCTAAGAGGTGGCCTCTGTAAGCATTCAATGTGCTGCATTATGAACTGTCTTGCTGCCCAGCAAACCATGAAGGCTTGTATTACAAGGATCTCCCACACCTAATTTTCATTCTCTATGTGATTTGGCTAGAGAGAAATAATCACTGCAATAGTTACAGGCCATCACATCTCCACTCCAGGAAAAGAGAATCAAATCCAAAGGCTCCTGAACAGAGTCCTCTTCATTTCCATTCTTGACTTGTCAGTTGAGAGACAGAAGGAAACAGGCATGTTCAGGGTTTGGCCAGTCCATCCAGGGACAACCAAGGGGACACTGATGGTCCCACTGTGGTGCAGCAGAAGGAACCCTACTCTGCATTCTCTGCTTTGCCTTTATGTCACCCAAGCAAGACAATGCACATGAGAGGCAAAAAAAACCCTGCTTTGGGCTGTATTTTGGGCTGCAGGATCTGCTTCTTTAGACCTATATTCTCTGCTGTGTGGAGCTTTATTTTGTAGAAGGGAACCTTTTTCTTACTGCAAGGGAGAAAGGCCTTTCAAATAGTTTTGATGGACCCCTGCAGTAACTCACCTGGGCATTACACAGTAATACAGCCAGCAAAAGCCACACAGGGGAAGCTACTGGCTCATGCAGCTGCAGGAGCCAAGGAGCAACTGGCTTTGAAAAGCTTCCTCAATATTTCTAGGCAGGTATCAGACTTGTTGAGCATCATGACACTGGCCATGTAAGACTTGTAACAGACTAGTGACAATTTGCAATCCATTTTGCAACATCAGTGTTTTTTCAGTGATCCCTCAGCCAAAATGGAGCAGTTAAGCAAGCCAGGTTTCCACTCCCATCTGCTCCCTTCACAAAAGTCCCTTCCCACCCAATCCATGTAATGATTACACCCAAGCACATGTGAGCACTGAGCATTCCCAGCTGTAATCATCTCATACCTCGGGCATTTATTAGAATTTTCAGACCGAGACACAGGGCTGGGTCTTGCAATGGGTCTTAGAAAGTAAAGTTGCCCTCTCAGCACAGAAACAGCCTCCCAGCTACCCACACTCCTCTTCTAGGACATATACAGCTGCCCCAGACTACACATGACACTAGAAAGAAAACAAGAGAGAGTTACTCCACCTGGCACTTGCCATGTACACAGAGGTCGGTCTCGTAGGGCCCGCAGGGAGTCCCATCGAGGACTCTATCTGCCACCAGCACAGGGGAATCCTTCCCCAGGGGAGAGCAGAAGAGCTCACAGGGCTTATCTGGAAACAGAAATGCAAAAGCAACTGCCTTTAGGAACAGCACAAACAAGTGTTTGAGGTGATGTAGTCTCTACACAGATGGATTTAGCAGGTCATCTGTTGATGTTCTTACCTTAGAAGGAACAAAGCTTGTCATTTTCCCACTTTAAAGAGCAATATTCAAAGGGGCACACTGATGAGACTGGTCTTTTAAGACACAGAAAACGTTTTAGTCACTATATATCTATGTAGCTGTGAATGGAACATGTTTATTAGAGGGAACATCCAGCAACCAGGTCACTGTGTGAGCATCTCAGGCAGAATTCAGGCTAGAGGTAGTGATTTAAGAAGAATAAGTTTTCCAAAAGTTTCTGCTTTTGGTGGACTGATTCCTTGCATCAGCTTACCAGTAAGAACATGTGTGTGCATAAATTGAAAGAATTCTTGCATACATATTACCTACTATTTCCTAAACTGCTATTGGTGGTCCTACAAACATTTCTGTCAGCAAACTTTGCTGCCAGGATAGCTGGAG
>JANHGL010023221.1:0-62279 GCA_024611195.1 Ceyx melanurus | reverse complement strand
CCTACTATTTCCTAAACTGCTATTGGTGGTCCTACAAACATTTCTGTCAGCAAACTTTGCTGCCAGGATAGCTGGAGAAATTAATTTGAAATACATCAGTAAAGCTGTATTTTTCATGCATGCTAATGGCAATTATCATGTATTTAGAGCTCACTTTGGAAGAGCTGCTACTGTATTTAAGGAAGAAAGCTTTTTCAAAGATGTGTATTATTAACCAGCAGCACACAGCAGATGTCAGGGTTTGCTGACTGCATTTGCCATATGTTTAAGTAACAGATATTCAGGCAATGTATTGTTTTTCCTTTGGAGCTGACTCTGCTACTCACAGACTTACCTGAGGAAGAACCTACAGACATTCAAACAGAAACACGTTTTGTTGTGCTCAAACACCTCCACTCAGACAGAAGAGAGGAGGTTTGTCAGTATATTCAGTCACATCAGCCTTTTGTAATTTTCCAATGCAATCAAAACCCTGCAATCAGTTCTCACCTCACTAACACACCCAAGCAGAGCTCTTCCCTGTTTACAGGACCCTCAGCAACCCATAGATCCTGATGGGAAATGAAGGAGTGAAACAGCTCACCCCTGGGAAGAACTGGGAGAGTCGTCTGTGGCTGAAATTACTCATGGAAGTAGCTCTGCATTGTGTGTTCACCCAGCAGAACTATCTGGGGAGAGGGGCAGAGAGGAATACCAAGCAAACCTGCCTATCTCCTGGAGCATCTGCAGGAATGGTGCTCTTGGAGGGCCTGCTGCAGGAACTGAAATGCTGTCTGGACGCTCGTCCTGGCGTCAGACTCAGTTTGTCAGAGCTAGCACAGGAAAGGCCTTATCTGATGTCTGGTCTTCTGGTGTTGGCTCCAACACACCCTCCCCTGATCAAGCATGTCTTTAAGATGACCAAATGAAACTAGCCTTGCCTGGTTTTCAGCAGATGCAGTGAAAGGTGTTTGTTCCTGCTGAAAGGATATTATGATGATCTTTTTTCCTATCCTTCCAACATCTGGTTGAATAGCAGATGAACAGCAAGATCCAGCAGAGGAAGCATTAAAGGAATGTAAGTAGCATAGGCAATCTTGCTGTAATGCCCAGATTGGCACACATCAAAAACATCTCAGGGAATCCTTTTTTTCAGTTCCAAATTAATTTGAATTTTCTAGTATTTAATTCCCAAACACATGCCTGTTCAGACTGTGAATCAAGTTAAGGCACTTCTCCCCCAGCATCACAAAAAGATGAATAAAGATCTGGCAACTCTGTATCTTCTGCTAAGAAGGCTAAAAGAACAATTCATTGTAATCAGCCCTTCACCTGCAACCTTCTCACCCACAAATGGAAGTCTTGCAGTTGAAATCAAGAAGGGTTGAGAAGCTGCAGTGAAAACAGCAAGGAATTACAGAGGAGGCTTTTTAAAAATCATCTCACCATCAACAATGACAGCTGTCAGGAGGCTTTTCTTCTTGTTGGTGTATCTGTCATGGGCCTGGCACTGCTGGTCCCTGAAGCTTGGCACACCCTTAGGGCAGGGTAGGTTCTCACACACCGTGTGCTCCACGCTGGCTCCTCGGCAGTTCTTCCCCCCTGGCCCTGGGCTATAGGAGGAAAGACAGTTCAGGTCAGCACAGCTTCTCACAAGCACACCTTGCCTTCATGTTCCCTGTCCAAGGCAACTCTGGAAATAGCAGGAAGGATCCTTCTCACAAGCTCCTTATTGGAGGGCAAATCCTGCTCTCCATACACAGATCAATCCATAGGAACTGCCTCACACCCTGCACACCTCTGGTAAGAGGAAATCCAAAATGCTGTTCACCTCTGGGCACTAAGCAGCCTTCTTAGCAGAAACAGAGTGGTTAACCACTTGTATTCTGGTCACAAACCAAGGGATGTGACTAATTTTCTACTGCTGATCTAAATTTCAACAGCAATTCATTACTGCCCTAACCTATTTTCACATGGAGGAGGGAAATGACTGAGAATGAGTGGAAAAAATCTGTGTGTAGGGTGTACAGAATATATCTGTGCAGCAGTTCACCTCCACCCATGAAAGCCTTGCCATTTGACACTTGTTTATTAAATGTGCAGGTGAGGTCACTAATCCAACATCAGGATTAAGCACCTCAAAATCTATTTCCAATAAACAGTGTAATTCAAGCCCACCCTAACACGTGCCTGAAACAGCAACTGTGTGAGATCTCCTGGTAGACAACCTCACACTCATCTTCCACTGTTATTTATGCCAAGAAAATCCACTCACTCATGGAACTGTAGAAATCAAAGCCCATTTACAGCACCATGACCCTTTTACATGACAAGAGGGGACTGAAGAAGGGGTGGAGATCTCCTCTCTGTTTAAGCCAGTGGTTTTCTATTCAATCTCACTGCATAACCATAGACCAAAGCCTAGACAAGAACACAGGGCAGTACAACTCAAAAGCCTGCACGTGCAAACTGGCTCATGAAATGCTGCCTTACAACCATTTGGAGGCAATACATGCAAGTGCTCAGAGAAATTATGGAGAGGAAAAAACAAATCAAACAGAGAAGCAACTGGTTTGAAAATACTGATAGTCCCACAGGCTCAAAAGTCAGCTGGCAGGAGTAGAGATTCCAGTTAAAAAAAAAATATAAAATAATAATCCCAAGACCAAATATATATAAAATAAAAGATAAATCCCTTAGCCAATATTTTTGGACAGCGAATAAACCAGCTGCAGAAGTGGGCTGATGCCAGGAATTTGAAGTAAAAGAAGATCACGTGTGGATCCCCAGCCAAGAATGTATATGAGCAAGAGAATGTTAAAATCAGTGTGCAATCTTGGAGGGAGCATTTCCTGTAATTTAAGGAAGGATGATGAATGGATTTAGGTTTGGTCAGCACTGTGGTTAAAGAGACTTTTTGTAGCTGACAGCAAAGAAATCAACTCAGTCCCTTGTTCAGGAAAATGAGCTGGTGAAAATCAAGCCTGGACGTTCTAGACATGCAACTGCAGTTCAGCATTATTTAAGGAGAGGAATAAACAAAAATATCCCTTTCATTCCAGCACAGCTCAGCAGCAGCCAGTGTGTGCCCATCCATCATCTAGGCACATCTTCAAAGTCACTATGGAGCCAGGATTTCAGCCCCTATTTAAAAGGAAAAGTTTCCTGTGGTGGAGAAAACCTTAAAACATGACTAATATTAGTGAGAGAAAACTTGGAGGGCTGCTCTCCAGATTGTGAGCACCCTCACTCTTCCCAGGAGGTAGAATGCACCCAAGCAGGGGTGGTCAGTTACATGGCAACCATGATAACTGGTTCAGGCCTCCCAGAAGATGAAAAGACTTTCAGATGTGCCTCAGTTGACCCGAGGATGAAGGCTGGCATGTGGGAGATAACAACACAACGTTTCTCCCTGAATCAGAAAAAAAATCCAAGCTCAAGTAGAGAGCTGTCTGTGTCACTAAGTCACTGTGCAGGAGCTGAACAGCACCCACTGCACTCTGTGCAGGAAAACTTGCCATTTCATAAGCAGCACACCTTGATGTACAGAATATCTCGAGGTGCTTCCCCAACACAGCTCTACAACACTGACCACTGTCAGCCACTCCTTGGCTTCCCAAGCCCAGAGCCAGCACTCCTGCAAAACTGATCTCTCAGACATATTGCCTCAGTTTGGCCTGTGGATCCAGATCAACCCTTCTTCAATCACTGCAGTGCTGGACAGGAAAGTCAGCACCATTTTATTTTTTCTGCCGAACTGCTTGTTTTTGATTAAATCACATGCATGTCTGAAGCACTGCAATTGCCACTTCCAATGGTAACTCCTCAAGCCGCTTCCACAGAATCTACCTGACTCTGAGCCACTGCAGGATTTTGCCCTGGTTCTTGCTGCTTGGGAAATCTCTCGTGTTCTCTGCACAGCTCTGCTGCCCATTTCCTCCTTGGAGCCTTGCAGCAAAGACTAAGTGCTACCTGCAAAAGAGATCGGGGTGACGTGCAGACTTACGGGGGGTTGTCGCATTTCCGCTGCCTGAATCGCACCCCGGTGCCACACGTCCTGCTGCACATGCTCCAGGGGCTCCACATGCTCCAGTCTCCATCAACGTGCTCAGGGATGGGAGTTTTACTGACACACTCCCCAGCTCGGCACCACTGAAATGCAATTGTGTTAGCACAGCCTGGAATGGAGCCCTGATCTTGCAAACATTCCTGCAAAGCTGCACTGAAATGAACGTCTGAGAGGTGACAACGAGCCCACGTTTGTGTTTCTAGAGGCTCAAGGTGGCAGTGAGATGAAGGTGGGAGGAGGGGAAAGGGAGAAGGTGAAACACAGAAATTGAAGTGTCACTCAGCAAACCCCTGAGGGGAGTTCTGTCATTAAAAACAATAACCACAGAATTGAGCCCCTTGCTTTATAAAGCAGATAATTATCTAAGTGCTAAGACACACTCTTCTCAGAAACCGAGTCCAAGAAATGATACCCCAAAGCAATGTCTTCATCAGCAGTGTTCCCACTATATACAAAATAATTGAGGTATTTTGGACCTAACTTGGCTAAAGCTCCAAACGACCTTTGAATCTAATAAGTTGTGCTGGCTCCTGACCAAGCAGCAAACTTGGCCTGTGCAGGGCAGGATACAGGGAGCACTGCTAAGCAGCCTTACAAAAGAACCACCAGGACTCCTGTAGCTAGAAAAACACAGATTGAAAAATCTTTTGTCTCAGTTTCCTCTTTATGCTTTCCAGGACCCAGCTTTTCTTTGCAGATTGTTTATTTGCAAGCTAAGAAAATGGCTTTAATCTTTGATTGTAGCAGCCAACTGTTCAGGTTCATCCTTTCTTGCCTCCCCAGCCACACAACATGAAATATCAGAACCCAAAACCAGTGAGCAGGGAGCTGGCAGTAACCAAACCAGTGGAGCAACTCTGTAGCCTAACAAGATATGAGCTACACTGGGAGTTTGTGAAGCACAGAGCACCACGTAGCACAGAGGTTAATCTCAGGGTTAAATGTGTTCCCTTCAGTCAACTTCTGTTAGCACAGGAGGTCAGCTGGGAGGCAGCAGCTGAGCCTCAGTGAATCCCACCCTATGGCACTGAAGCCTGGCACTGCAATGGTGATTTTCACTGGAGGGAGGAAGAGCCACTAATCTGTGAGGTTGTTTTGTGGTTTTGGAATCATTTTCTATCAACCTGGGTTCTGCAAAGTCCATAGATGGCTTTGTCATCTGAGTACAGCAAGTGATGCTTCAAAAACTACTGAACATCACTGAATTTGAGATCAACACATTGTGAGTAACTATGAAGTTGCCTCTTTTTCTTTCCACACCCCAGATGTCAGCCTGAATGCTCTCCATGCTTTCTACCTCAATTACAGGCAAGAACACCTCTACCTGAGCTTACACTGACAAAACCCCTCTCTCCACCAAGGAGCAGGGAACAGATATGACAGGAGTGGCTGGCAGAGGACACTCAGTGCACCACCAGAGTGAGGCACAAGCCTTCTCTGCACTGTTTGTATAAGGCCTAGACCACAAGAACTTGACTACTGAGGTCTCTAGGGGCTACTGAAATATATGTGACAGAATCAGAAAGACTTAACCCAATCCAGCTGCTAATTGAGGAGATTCAGTAACAGAATCAGTATAAAATATGGGTTTATGGTAAATATACTGAACATCTTGGAAACATTACTCCACAGACAATGGCTGGAAAAACCAAAGGGCCTGCTACTGAGCATTTTGATTACCTTGTCTGCGCCACATTCAGTGCCATCCAGAGGGGGGTCCAACTTGGTTTTACAGGATGTATCTCCTTCCACCAGGCACCAGAGCCCAGCACACATCAAATGCTGCAAACACAAAGCAACAAGGTGCAGTTATTACTTTGGGGGATGTCAGCTGTCAGTCAGATACACATCAAAGCTCTGGCAGTCTTTCTCAAGAGAGTCCTGAGGCATCTAGTTGGTTTGGGAACAATTATTTTCTTAAGGATAGATTGGCATTAAGTGGTGGGGCTGGAAACATCAAAGAGATTGATGGATGTCATTGTTGGGGAACAAAGCCCATCCAGAATGAGAAGTGTATTATTTAAACAGATTTTATTTGGAAAAGAAGAATTCTAGTTCATTACAAAAAGAATCCTATGTGGGAGGCCAAGATGGGTGCCTTGGTGAGATGTCCAAGCTGCTTCATTACTTGTATTTTTACAAAAAGATACTCAGGGAACAGAGTCAGCTGTGCAGGACCTGATGGCAGCTATCAGCAGCCAGCAACACCCTTGGGAGGGGATCTTAAGGTGAAATGAGAAAGAGGAAAAGATTGATGGTGTACCATGCAGCAGAGGAGCAGCTCTGGTGATAGGCTGGGGTTGAGAAGTAGCTGCTAGAGACCAGTGTGCTAGAGAAGGTGCAGAGTGAGATGTGAGGGCAAGAGCAGCAAGAGGTCGAGCACAACGTGCTACCAGACTTGAAACACTGCTGCTCTGCTCAGGCAGGGTGTGTTGCAGGGATATGAATCCTGCCCACACGTGGTCTGTCAGATCAATACATGGGCAGAATCTGAGACAAAGAACCCAGAGAAGGGGCCTTTACATCGTTAACATTTTCCACAGCACCCACCGTGCTTTGCATTCCCTGACAGGGGATGATTTCAATACACTGCTACAGAGCTGAGCACTGAAAAAAAAAAGAAGAGTTCCATTTCTTTCCACTATTGTTCACGTTTCAGTGTAATGGCAAAAAGATGAGAAGTTTGAGGCCTGTGCCAGCTGGTCCTGTCAAGATTTATTGCACCTCATTAAATAGCTGAGTCAACAGGCTTCAGCCTTTCTGTTCTTTCACGGTGTAACCTAAGGGGCTGGGGTGTGAGTGTGTCCATAGGTGTGTGTTGGTGTGGCTGTGGGAAATGGATCTGTACTGCAGGGGGTGCAGATGAGAGGAATCCCAGGACCAAAGGTGATGATGTAGAACACTCTGAAACAAAAGATCCTGGCCTCGGTATCACTGCTGTTTGACTTGCACCTTTCTTGCTGGAAATGGGATTTTGCACTCTGTAAAGCAACAGAAGATCCACAAAAACGAGCAGCAGACAGTACAACCCAGCAACATCTGGATTAACCACAACACAGAAATCCCAGTCAAACAACCAACTGAGAGCAAATGCACCAGGGCAGCCGAAATCCATGCATTTTCAAGACGTTTTCCCCAAACCAATAAAGCATTTGGGAAAATATCAGACTTTAGTAATTTTGACTAAATGACTGTGACCAATTAGTGGTTACCCACAGCTCTGAAAGCACTTAAGCACCAATTAGCCATGAGGACATCACATACTGTTTTACAGATAGGTATACTGAGGCAGAAGAATTGACAAGACAGAAATTAGCAGAGCTTCCTGAGAAATCAGTTGTTCCACACTGCAGCCGCCAGGCTCTCAAACCTCACCTTCCCTGGAGAGGACTAAAACCAACAAGTACATCAATTAGCTGTTAGGCAACAAACTATTTAAAGTGAAAAAGCATTTCTGCAAAATGCCAAGGTTACAGCTCTGAGAGGATGATTGTTTTCCTAGCTGTAAAGCAACAGCTCCCTCTCACTTGATTTAAATCAATGAGACCTAGAGTTGAAGGGTTATTCTTCATACTAAGACCACACATATGAATGATTGAAAAGGATTCAAAACCAGTTAGGATATGTTAAAAACATGTCACACACCTAAGTAGAAGGTATCAAGGCAGTATCAGGATGTGCTACATATACTTACAGGGCACAATGAAATGCAATCTGTAAACACGAGAGACTCTCTGAACCCCAACAGCCTCTTTGCCATTACAAAGAATTGTATAGGTGACCTGTAAATGTTGTTACTGTTAAGCCAAGTTCAGGAATTAATTAATACCCTGGTGTCTCTCTTCTCCCATGATGACTGTGGCCAGGGATTTTGTAAAGCACTGCCAGCAACATCTCCTTTCAAACTGCATTTGGAGAATATCAGACATAAAACTCAGCGAAGCCTCAGAGATGAAGGGTACAGATGACAAATATTCTGCTTTTCTAGGCTTCAGCCCCTCTCTTACATATAACCACAAAGTTTCAGAGCAGAATGTGATGAGAAACCCTCCAGCCTGAGCTCTTGAATGACCCAGACAGAAGTTTTGCCCCGTGGTTCCTGGAGAAAACCCTCTGCTTCTGCTTTCTGTCAGAAAGACATCCTGGCTGAAGATGTAACAGAATTCACTACATCCCTAAAGAAGTTGTTCTAGACACATATGAGCACCACTTCCACATTTCTGTGCATTATGCAAGGCCAGGAGATGTTAAGCTTCAGCTTCAAGTCCCTGGAACACAAGCTGCATGTAACTGAGTCCTCCTCTTTCATGTAAAACCAGGAGGAGGAAGGGGATGGGGAGAGAAAACAGAAAGTCATAAAGATGAAGCAGCTTTTTGTACAATTTTGGTTGCCAACCAGAATTCCTCCACAGCCCACAAGAACGTGGAAGGAGGTGAATCCAGGTAACATGTCCAGGTATGAGTGAGGAGGCAATGGGTACAGATAACCTCAGACAGGTGTCCCTGTATCAGGGGGACTCCAGAATTGAGTCCAAGAGCTGCAGCCAGCCACGACCACGTGTGGATGTGGATAAATACCTGTATACACACAGGATATGCTAATGTGGATATACCTGCATACACACAGATGCATTTACAGGGAGATAAAGAAAGGAAAAATCCCTCTTAGCAACCCCAGCTTTGCTGAAACAATCCATCTCTGAGGGATGGAAAACATAGGAGTTTTATAGCATCCCTGTGCTCACTTCAGAGCACTAAATGCAAAGCATATTTCAGGAAACAGTTAGAGAAGAATCTGGTGAGTGTGCTTCAGCCCTGTGTTCTGCTGCCATACCACTACAAAGCTCTAACCCTCGTTAGCACAGGCCCCAGTATTTAACACAGCCTTCAGATACCCCAGCAAGGATTAAACCATCAGCTTTGGTGTATTGTATGTTCCCAAGATGTTTTATCATGCTAATAGCTCATTTCCAAAGAGATCGTATATCCTCCTCAGCTACAATAGGAACCCCAACAAGAATCCCCATGAAACAGCCCTATAACCAGGCACAGGGAGTGACTTTTTAAGAGTTAAATAGCCAGCTTTGTGGGGAAATATCAAAGTGAGAAATGGCAGGACTTGAAAGAGACTTGCTTGCCTCTGAGTGGCAGTTCAGAGCTTGCACTGATACAGAAGAAGCCATCAAAAGAGCTGTGTTACTGCTAATTGTAAATTCAGCAACCAGATTTCAGACAGCAGGTCTCTGCCTGCAAAGTCTTCTCTGCAGCGTGCAAAAAAGTGCCCGTGCAGATTTTCCAGTGATAGCTCTTTTTCACTGGAAAAATATTGATTTGTTGAAACTGTCTGTGGGGAAAGGTCATCTTTGGATCAGCTCCCAGTTTGAACTATTTCCAAGAGCAAAAGAAAAACGTAAAAAGTGAGATGCTCGTTGAAAAGTAATGTTTCAATAAAAATGTAAATTTCCTTCTTTTCTTTTTTTTTTGTTTTCAAATGGAAATGCTTGTTCAACTGAACCCTTCAGGAATTTACACAGACAGAAAAAGAAAAACAAACCAACAACCGAAAAAAAAATTAAAAAAAAAGGTATTTTTATAAAGGTGCAAATGTTAGACTCTCAAAACCTCGTGGATGATAGGAAAACTTGTCTGAACAGCTGCTAGGAACCAACCTTGGGAGAGGTCAGGGTCCGGAAACTCCCAAGGTAGGAGATATCTGCTCGGCAGGTGAACGGCGCTTCCGATTACAGGTATTATAATGGCACCTATTTGAGAAAGGGGCCTCACTGTGCCAGGTGTTTTCTCTTCCTCAAAGAATTTGCAATCTAAACAGACTCCTGGGAGCTGGGAGATAAAGGAAGCTTTATCCCTCTGTTATAGGTGGGAAGTTGAGGAACAGAGAGGGATTAAATGTCATCCTGAAAGCGCTGGGAGGTGAGTGAAGAGCTCAGAGCTCCGCAGGCCTCTGCTCTGCCCCAGCCACAGGCTCCTGGTTCCTGCTCTGGATTATTTCTGGGGAAATCCACAAACAACTGCTGGGATACTCCCAGGAACGTATCTGGCTACGGGCCTGCCAACCTCTCACAGCTTTTTCACAACACAAAGTGTTTCTGAAGAGTGTTCACCTTCCCCACAACCCCGCCCCGCAGGTGAGGCGGCGAGACCAGCGGGAAGCGCTGCCACCGCTCACCAGCAGCTCCAGGGAAACCATCTATTTCAGGGTCTTTAAGTCAGGCTGCAGCTGGAGAAGAGGAGCAGCCAGGATGAATCCAGCCAGCTCTTTGCCCACAGGCAGTAAGTGTAGAGCTGCTGGTTTCTGGGTTAGCTATTGGATCACTGCTGTTGCTAAAAGCAGCGTGATCCTGCCCAATGACCTTGGATGGTCTCAGTGAGAAGTGGGCTCTCAGTGCTTTCCCACCTCAAAGCCTCAGATGATTATCTACAAGGAGGAGCTTCCAAATCTCCAAAGCATAAGAATAAGAATCCAATGAATAAAGATGTCCTTCCCACCAGGGAACAACTCTCCAGAAGCCTGTTCATTCCCTATGCATTCAGTCTCTCACCCTGAATTCATCCAAAAAAAGAAACTTCTTTCTCCTGATATGAATTTGTTTCTGCTGCCTATTGCCTACTGGAAAGAGGAATCTCTTCTTTCTAACAGAAATTAAACCGCCAATTTCTAGCAGAATTAAACCACCATGAAACCAATTTTGCTGTCAAAATAAGAGGATTATGAAGAAGGACTTAGAAAGAGTAAACATCCTTAAGGAAGAGGAGCAAGAGACCACATAACACACAGGCACGCTCCTAAGCAGGCTGGCTTTCAATCCAGGATCAGATCTCTCTTATTTTGCCAAGGTTTTGGCTTGGCATATAGTTAACCATGAGAGAAAACAGGTCTACAAAGAGAATCCTAATTAACACCTATTAAGTACAATAAACACACCATTTACACTCGCTCTCCTCTTCAAAAGGCTATGTACACATTCCTGAAGTCTCACAGCACTGCTGCTGAGGGGGAAATCTTTACACAACAAGGTGAGAAAAACAATGGCCCCAATTTCCACACTGTCTTGAATTTTGGGAGTATAAACAACTGACAATCAACACTGGATCACAAGGGAGGGAACTGCTGCTGCTGGCCACTGCTATTGGACAGCTTCTTGCTGTTAAAAACTAGATGGAAAGTGCTGGGGATCAGAATCCTGTAAAATTGGAAGGCACTTTTGAAAAGGAGCCACGTGCTGTCCAAGAGGAGATAAGTGAGCTTGGATACGTGTGTCAGTGGCCAGCTGCTGACCTTTCTCTAGAGCTGATATTCCAAGAAACAAGTGGTAGGTTTATTAGTGGAAGTATCTGTCTGTCTGTCTGTCCAAGTGACTGACCTGATCCAAAAGTCAAGGGAAGGCTTGAGGAAGAAGCACTAGGACTATCCTAGAATATCAATTTTAACTAAACTGGGCAACAACCCCACAAATTCAGAATGTGCCACTGTAATCATCAATGACAAGGAAGAATGGATCTCTTTGCTGTTGGCCAGAAAGCATCTCAGCCTGGATTAGAAAAAATAATCATGTAATCCTAGATGCAAATTGAAAAAGTTTCTTACAAAGCATTTCCCTATTTTCACTACCTGGTGACCACCTTGTTTCCTCAGAACATACAAATGTGCACATTTGGCTTTTCAGATCAACAGGCCCAATAACCTGCCTGCTTGGAGCCAACACATTTTGAGCTGATTCCCCTTTATGTTGGTTTTTTTGTTTTATTTTTACCAATGGATCTTCTCAATGAAAATGGTGTGAGTGGAAAGTCACCAACATCAGAAGCAAAAAAAAAAAAAGGTTTTAATTCTTGTGGAAACAGCCCTTGCTAGTTAAAGAACTCTTAAGGAAATGGTCCTTGAGAGTTAACTGCTTTCCAGTGCTACTCTTCCTTGCTGAACAGTGCACAAATATCAGCACAGTCATTTATGAGATTTGTTCATGTTCTGCATCAGAGAAATCAAAACAAACTGAGCCATGCAAACACAAAGGGTGTTGCTGGGTTTGGGTCTCTGAGCTTGGTGGCTTGATGTGCTCTACTCCAACTACCAACACCCATATGGATCCCATGTGATCCACACCTTTATATATAGGGAGCAATACCAAGAGCTCTTCTAATCTGCAATTAAAAACTAAGAATGTTTCAGGAAGGAAGACAAAGTGCATCAGCTTCCAAACCTCTGATTTACCATGACACTCCTTACCACAGACAGATTGGGATGTCTGGAGTCTGACTGAAATGAACTGGCTCCAATCTCAGGCAGAACAGCCTTTCTAGGGGCAGAAAACTCCAGAGCTCTCATGTTTTGGAGATGTTAGGAAACAGACAGGGAGATGAGCCTTGACCTCTCTCAAGCGGATGCAGCAGGGATCTCTTGCCAAGTGTGCCATCATCCCTCTAGTGAGAGTGCTCCCAGGGCTCCAGGAATGGCTCTGCAGGATAGATGGTGAGACAGAGAAACCTAAAAATTCTTCTTTTGAGAGGGGTTTGGCCTACTGCAAGCTCTTCACCCTTTCCTGTGAGGAAGTTAATCTGGAATGAGTTACTTTTATACTGGCAATGTGCAGTGCAGGATATGGAAATTGTTCCAGTCTGGGGGAGATACAAGAAAGCAGTATTTTGAGAAGGGAGGATGCCTCATGGGGAATACTTTAAGGAGTAAACCTTTCAAAGCTGATAGAAGCTCAAGGCTTCTGGACAACCACACAGCTTCTCTGCAACTCAAAATCAGATGCTAAAAAATGGCAACATTCAAAGGCATTACTTCATCTGAAAACTGAGGCCACGATTGAACCTCCTCGACATGCAGCAGCATGAAAGAAAAATTGGAAGAGCAGCCATGGTGGGGACACTGCACAGAAATGCAAACAAAAAGGGCTAGGAATGAGGCTGGTCAGGAGTTCAATGAACAGGAGTGACCCTGCCAGACCAGCAGCAGAAGCTGCCCCTGCTGCCAGAGAAGGTGCATGGGAGCAAAAATGCCTTTTTTAAAAGAAAACAACTGTGCACTGGGAAGCAAAGAACGAAACAGAAAAAGTTTGTCTCTAGTCTAAGCAATTTCTGCTGTTCTCAAACTAAATGACTTCTCCACTGCCTGAAGAGTTGTTCTGCAAAGCACCAGTTCTCTGTCAGTTTTTCATGTACCTGGAATTAATAGTCAAAAAGGAGGAGATTGGAAAGAAAACATGAATGAGATCCCAAACTATTCAGTTGAATACTGATCTTTCTGTGCCTTTAAGGGCAGTCAGGAAACTGGCTCCTGTGGGTCTGTCACTCATAGACACATAGAGGTTCAAGTGGAAAAAGATAAGCTTTATCCACTTTCCCACCAACCTAGGCAATTCTTTCTCACTGTAAGTCCTCTTCAGCTTTGCTGAGCCCAGTTTTCAGCACCTTAAATGACAGAACCCAGCTGCACATGTCACGTCAGCTGCAGAAACCATGGAAGTCTCTTTACATAGCCAAACCTGGAAGAAGCAGGGATTTGTGGTACAAGGCACAGGAACAGAGTCACCCCTCTGAATTCAATGTTAGAAATTAGGTACTTATTACCAATTTCTACCTCAGTAGGTTTCTAAGAGTCATAGCTAACCAACCATGTCACACCCACAGAACTGTACTGTATGTGCCACGTGCCAAGTGATGCTCTGAGCTTCACAGTGGATGTACCTCAGCAGAAAAAGGCTTGTGAGCTCCCAGCATGATGCTGTCAGCTAGCTCAGGAGAAGACACCTGCCTGTGGTGAAGGCTGGGCAAGAGCTTCAGGCAAGTTTCATAATCAACCTGATTACTCCCATCTAATACTGTGTTTGCAACTTAGAGCCTAAAACTCTCCTGAAGTGTTTTGCAGATGGGAAGTTCCCAGAAGGCCAGTGGGAGAGGCTTGAATGCCCTGCAAGCTTGTTATACACTAGTTTCAGTCTGATGCTCAGTTGTATTTTGGCTAATTTTGTTAAGTTCAGACTTCAGCTGTAGATGCCACATCACAAGGCTACACTAATTCTTTCTCCCTCCTCTTGTGTTTTAATAAGAAATACAGGATTGCCAAGCTCAAGTGCTTGATTCTTAATAGGCTCTCTGTATTATTTTTAAGAGTTTATTATTTTTATATTCTTAAATTTCCACATTGTATTTTTATAATTTTATTTTGGTTCCCCTCTCTCTTTTTATTTTTCTTTAAACCACTGCACCAGAATGTGTTTTGACCAACTTCCAAACTGAAACACGTACAAAAATTTCTGAAGCATTCCAATAATTGTAAACTGGGCTGTGCTGCCCAGGCAGGAACTCTGCTTCTCTCTCTTTCTTTTTCTCTCTTAAACAAAAAGTATTTCCACTGAAAATAAAAAAGGGTCTTTTTGCAACATACAGAAGTGGTGAAATAGGACACTTCGGTTTCATATAAAACAGGCAACGTGAAAATAGTCTGAATTTTAACAACCTACATTAGAAAAACTATAAAGCATAGTATGGCAATTAAGTAAATTGTTACCTTTACTTCTAAAACAGAAAATCTTCTCATTTTATTTTAGAATTTCCAGGCTTCTATCCTGCAGGCCTCAAGAAAACCAAGCCCATCCTCTTCCAGATTTATTATCATTATATTTACACAGAAGCTGAAGCGTGTAATGGAAAATTATGTAGACAAAGTCCCTGGTTGTATAGAAAATGACAATGCAACCTATTATTTTCAGGATAAATCAGCTCTCAATCTAATTACCATGTTCTTGTAAATATTCTATGCATTACTAAATAATAGGGCTTCCTATCATCGTCTGGATCTTGCAAATGACCCTGCAAACAAAAGCCAGACAGAGGCCCATTGATTACTATGCATAGAGCCCAGAGTCCACTCCACCAGTCTCTTTGCAAGATCAAGACCACAAAGAGACCCACAATTGCTTGATTATATTCACCACCATACCATCAAATATGAAACCAAAGGGAAAATGGAAAATCCACTTCATTATTACAATTGTTGCTCTCCCTTTACTTTGTTTTTTGGTTGCTAGTCAGTCTCCTTTGGCTTACAGTCAGCTTTGCCCTCTCCTTCTGCTCCATAGCTTGAAGACACTGGGAGATACCTGCATTTGTTAAAGAACAACCTGAACTTAAGAAAAAACAGTAAAGCCAATTCTAGCTGGTTTAATTGTTCTAAAAACAATGTCAAAATACACATTCCCAATTCCATCCAGGTTAATGGCATCCCTTGTTCAGGAAAAAAAAAATAAATCTCATTTTAGCAATGCTGCTCTCTTTCCACATGACATTTCAACCTAAGCACAGTTTTGACTCAAAACACTGCTGAAAGATAATGGTTATGTAAAAAGTGCAAAACTGTGTTCTTAATCAATAAGCCAAAAGGCTTATAAAACAAAACAAAACAAAACAAAAACAAAAGCCAAACACAGGATACAAGAGATAGAAATCCTTTTTTTTTTTCCATAAATATAATTTCAGTGCAAAAGCCTCTGTTTGTAGGCATGCCAGTCTGAAAAACAAAGCCAATGTTCTGATTAAACACTCAGTGTATTTTCATGGGAGGTTTTGAACAATGCATCTCTACACCTTTCTGCTGCAGAAAAACCACCTCTGCACAACCCACCTGTGCTGCTCCTCTTGCTGACAACACTGAGAAGCAGAGAGGCCAGCAAAGAGTTAAAGCAAGGACTTGCCCATCTAATACTCAGGTTAAAGTGCATCCAAAACCACCTGGATGCAGCTCATACAAATGAAACTCTGAGCAGAGCATGCACCAAATCAGACTTGCATCCCCTCAAGGGGCTGGCAGGTAATCCTGCTGTTTATTATTCATATATTATCATATCAATCAGTCATCTTAAAAGGCTGATTGCACAGCTCCTTAAACAGGTGATGTGCACTGGGAACTCTGACCCAACATTGATGGTACAGAACCAGATCCTAGAAATTCTACATAGACTACAGCAATAGCTGTGACTGAGCTGCTGATCATAAACTCATGCTGCTAATTAATTGATTTCAAATCAAAAAGGCATGTCATGAGGTATACAGCCTATGTAAAGCTGAGCCTACCTCAGATGTTTTCATTTTTCTTCTACAAATGTAGAGCAAAATAGCAGCAGGAAAGCTGCTTTGATAAACCTGTAATTCAGAGAGCTACTGTTCTGTACCAGGGCATCTGAGTCACCATGACAGACAAACACAGAATAATTATTTTGAAGATGCAAACTGAAATATCCAGATAAGGCTGAATATTCATGGATTAACTACCTGGTTGGGCCAGTGTTGGTCCAGACACTGCTGAGCATTTAGGCACCTGACTCTCTGCAAAGGCAAAGGGCATTACATTCCATGAAAAACTTTGATGCTTTTAAGGGGAAGAGCTCAATGCACAGAAAGTTTCTGTACTTTCTCCAAAATGTCAACAATTTGGATTCATCTAATCTCTGACATTTGCTCTACAACCCAATTATAAGGCATTTTTGAATATAGCTCCTCTAGTTTGTCTGACAGAATTATGTAGCTCAACTACATCCAATGAAATGTTCTAATGTAACTCTTTTATTAAATAAGAAAATAGACAGTAGACACATGTAATCATAAAAAGATTGAGCAGGCTCATTTCCTGGAGTTTATTTCCTTTTTGTAGCAAATATTTACTGTCAAATGTTTATTACTTTTACATTTGGATTTTTTTAATACTTTATTGAATTAAAAATACCACATTACCATTGGCTAAAAGAGGAGACAGCTCTATTTGCCAATAATTTCTACAGCTAATGCCAATGACTAGTGCCAATTTTTTTTTTTTGGTTCATATTTTTGTAGACAGCTTTGAGACTTATGAAACAAGCACTCTGCAGATGAGGCATGAGAAACACAAAGGTGAAAAGAATGCAAACTTTGGAGGTTTAAAAACTAAAGCTGATCGTTTCCTCTAAAGATTTTCCTTTCATTGCCTTCAAAGGCCAATTCAGAGCAGTATAACAGGATGCAAATATTTACTGAAATTAATGGGATGTGACATGATTGAACCAAAGCTTCACAGTGTGCATAGTAACTCTTAACACCTCTCTGTTACAGAAAAAGGCTTCTCCATGAGCCACTGCAAATTGTTACTGATGTGCTGCAGCTCTACAAGGCAGTTTGTTAGCAAATTCTAAAGTCCTCACAAAATCTGGTTTTCTTTGGGAGACACTAAAGGAGCAGCAGAGGAAAAAAGCAGTTTTCACTGTGTTCTAAAGATGTCAAGCAATAAGAGTGGTGAAAAGTCCTGGGGGACACAAACACCTGCTGTGTGTAGCTCACAGAGAACAGTGCCTGTTGGCTTGTGGTGCTGGCAAGCAACTTGTGCCTGAAGCAATTCCAGGCTGGACAGGCAATTTCTGCCTGAGAAACACTGACCACCTACTGTAGGCTGACATTCTCATTAGGTACTGGACTACCCAGGAACAGACTGGTTTATATAGTATATAAATATATATTCCAACAGCAGTCAAGCTGGGCAACACCCACACAAGTGGAAGAACCAGAATCATCCTGGGTACATCTGGGGTTTTCTTTACAGACCTATATTCTAATATTTTGCTTCCAGTACAGTAGTCCTGGTGGTCTGCATTTTCTTGAGTTGGAAAACACAGCCTACCCAGATTCTTTTCTTATTGTTTTATATTAGCTGGTCTCCAAATCCAAAATAAATAAAACAGCAAATGTGAAACTAAGAGCATGTTCCCAGGACTTGCATGTGCTCAAAAGCTTTAGTAATTTGGCACTTAGAACCCTCATGATCACTCATTATTATTTTCTTTGTTAACACTGATTTAAGATCCCAAGATTGCTCAGAATGGGAATAAGGGACATCTGAAAAATACAAATGGCTAGTTAATGACAGGAGGAAGCCTGGCTGCTTTATGCCTGTCTGTGTAAGACAGAATGACACCAGCTGGTGCTGGTGACAGCACACAGTGATTTCTGGATGTCTCTGAGGCCACTCTGGAAGTGAGCATTTCTCCAGTCCCTTTGTGAAGTGGGATGCAGACATCTAGTTCTCTGCAAGACCTTAGGAAAAGTTTAGCTGTCTAAATTCCAGAGGACAAGCTAAAGAGACTCATCTCAAATATGACCTACTTCTAGAGACACCAAAAGCAGCGTTTCCATGTTGCCAACTGACCATGTGATACAAGCCATTTTGCACCCAAATCCTGACTAAACATCACGTTGCTTGGAAAACACACAGGAAGGGACTAATTCTGCACAGATCTCTAACTGGCTTCATCAAACAAGCAGTCCCTGGTATTTCCTTGGCACAGAGTTAGAGCCAGCTCTTAGGAACACTGTAGCAGCCTGAAGGTGAGGTCTACTGAAAGATCCAGCCAGTCACCTAAGCTGACTCTGGGGAAGCAGGCAAGTGCTCTTGTAAGAACAGACTTTCACCTCAGCTGAACTTCCAGCAAAACAATCTCTACTGAGTACTTCAGCAAGGCAGTGTCAAAAGGAAACTGTTCCTAAAATAAGGCCAAGTACAAACAAAAGTTTTTCTGGGTCTGCTGTAGGAGATTCACAAGACCAGAGAAAGGAGGAGGGCTGGATAAGTTTGTGTTGTTGACACAACAGGAGTTTGGCTACCAATTTCCTACCAGCAGTGCTGAACACGCTGAGTAAGGAAAGCACAGACTTGACAGTTTTATTTCCACTTCCCACCTTGTTTGCAGGCACAGCCCACGAGCTCTTACCTCCATATTCTTACAGAATGTAGCATTGGTCCCAAAGAGGATCTGGCACTGCTCATCAGCACTGTAGTGCATCCCGGGCAGCTTGTGGGGCAGCCTCACTGCGTACTGGCTCCGGGGGTCGGTCACCAGCAGACACGTGCTGACCTTGGACCTGTGCAGAGCAAGAATGAAACAGCCTCTGAGCCTCTGCAGGGGCAGATCTCTGCTGGAGAGAAGCTGCTGTCCACTCCCTAACAGGGAATCTGATGACTTTTTGTGAAACAGTGGTGATTTTTCCCAGTAGATATCTGGATATCTTCTAAATGCTTGGAAACTATGGATAGAAAGGTCCTTGGGAATTCATCCCTGGCCCCAGACCTCAAAGCAGAATCAACTATATCAACATCATTCTGGATTAAATATTTATCTAAATTATTCCTAAAAATCTGATGGAGATTCAATTCTGCCCTTGGGTTACCTAGTCCAAAGCTTCACAAACCTTAAAGTAACAGCTAGAAAGTATTTTATCATGTCTCACCTGAATCCCCCTAGCTGAACTTTGAGCTCTTCTTATCACAGGCATAAAGGAAAGATTTTTTTCCTTTTCCCACATAACAGTCTTTCACAATTTGGAATATGACATCTCCCCTCTATCAGGGACCAGAGTGAGTTCAGGTACAACTTCTTTTTCAACTTCATGCCTTTAATGTAGAAGTAGATATCCCATTTTCTTTTATTATTTTCCTTGTCTTTCCCTCCTCTAATCCCTAGAGGAAATTTTCCACACTGAACCCATTTCTAGCAACAAAAGCACTGGCCAGTGTGCCAGACACTGTTTGTCAGAGAGCTGTGCTGGAGGTTTATGACCACAATTGCAGAGTTCAGACATTCCCAGTGCTTGCTGTAGTACATGAGAATTAACAAGCAGTAGGATGGAAATCCTTCCTTAACTGCTGAATATGATGAACTGAAATATGGATCCAGTGGGAAAGAAGTTTATAGTGAACTGTTTAAGACCAACACTTACTGAAGAGCAAGAAAACACATCAGAATTGCCTCCAGGCAAAGTCAAGCTTCCACAAAATAAAAGTTGTTTAATAATATTAATAGTGACAGTAAAAGCCACAGCACAAAGCTGGCACCATCCTTCAACAGAGACTTTTTCAGGCCACCTACACACAGATTTCTGTCACTGAAAACATGAAAGGCAATGTTTGTAAAGTGAAGGTGACCCGGGATTGGTTTTAAGTAGCTCTCAGTACAGTGACCACTGCACATCATTCTTCTGCTTCAGGTGCCAAGGGGCTGCTGTCATGGTGACAGAGTCAAACTTGCACGTGCTAATGACACACACAGGCACCTTTCAAATAACACATTGGATTCTTGCCTAAGAGGACTTTTGATAATCAGCACAATCCTTACTTGAGGAAGTTCTCAAGGTCATCACGGCTGCAGGAAGACCAGGAGAGGTCACTTGGGTTCCTGCCCTTCACCCATTCTCCAGACATGATGTGAGACCTCCCTGCACAGGGCTGGTGGTCGTCGTCGTGGCTCATTCCCATGCTGTTGGAGTGAAACAAAACAAGACAAAAAGCCCCTATCAAGTTATAATGTGGGTTTCTCATTTAGACTTATTGGAAATTACACTCCTGGCAATTAAGGAGTCAAACCCAGGCTGCACATGGAACACAGAACCATTCACCTGCTGCTGTGGACACCTATCTGTGGAATAAACATTATGGTGAAAAGAAGGGGTGTCTGATGTGACCAAGTTCACCTGCTACATCCATGACACCCCAGAAGTCCTGATGTGCAGTCTGACACCCAGCCCATCATGCCATGATGCCTGGAAGCAGAAGTGAGCTCAGGGTTTTCCATCCTGCTTTCAAATGATCATTAAAAGAATTGAATTTGTTTTTAAATCATACAGAATGCTGACATTTTGGAATGTTAACATTCTTCCTTCAATTCCAGCATGACATGGAAAAGAGCTTGCAGACAAAGGGTGCCTTGTATGGCCCGTGTCACTTTCTGGCAAAGTAACAGTCACCAATTTGGGGCTGAAAACACAGATTAATAGAACTCCCCAGGTCTCCAGCTGGCTGGGCTGAGCAAGCCAGGAGCAGTCCCTTTAAATATGGTGTTGGACTCTTTAATCCTGCTATTTCTCCACAAATCAGAGGCTCCTGTTTGCTTTCTGACTCTGCTCTTGGCTTTGCTTCTCTTCAGTTTTGGGACTCAACTGTTCAAAGCCTGAACACAACATACATTTCCAGTTGCAATGAACCAAAACCAGCTTCAGCAGTTTGATAATGATGGCTTAGATTAAACCACCATCTATGCTATTTTTAGCTTAAAGTGAAGATTATATGGTGAGTCTATTATTTTAGGTTTATCTCCAGGGACATTATTATTTCTAGCAAAACTACATTTAACATAATTCATAAGACTCAGAAGTTCAGAGTTATTCTTGTTTTTAAGCCTTTGAGGATTTTGAACACAGCAGAAACATCAATATCAAGCACATTTTGTTTGATGCACACATGAATAATTTAACAGTCTATTAGTAATTCAACTTCAAAATAGCAAAAAGTGAAATTCCTGCTCCACTGATTGAATGGGAGTTTTGCCACTGACTTCAACAGAGCCTGGATTTCACTCCAAATATTTTACCCGTGTTGTTTCTACACACAGAACTCTTCCCATGCTAGGAAGAAAGTTCCAGCAGTGTTCCTCCAGTGCAAATAAGCCCATCTAAAGTTCATATTCCTAAAAGTCAGGAAAGGAAGAGCTAAGCACCATGAAACAAGGTATGTAAGCTTGCTGGAAATCTTCCAGAGGGAAGGCTGCCCAGAAATGCCAGTTTAGGCAGGCTGTGGCCATGCAGCAGCAGTGTTCACTTTTCTAATGGAAAGGAGGCAGGTTTCCAAGATTTCCTGCCCACCTTGTGACTGCCACAGTGCTGAGACTCAAAGTTGAGTCCTCCAGGATTCGACACTGTCAGGGCTGTTGTGGGATGGGGTTTGGCAGCTCTCCCATTCTGGCAGCTTCCTGAACAGCCTCCTGGTTGGCACCTCAGCTGTTCCACTTGAAAAGGATGAAAACAAACCATCTTCCTGACTTCCCAAGTGTTTTAGGCTCTCTGATTTTATCTCTTTCACAAAAGACTAGTGTTTTGCCTGCAGTTGTTAATTAAGAAATGCCTCGGATTTCTGATTAACTTCATTTATTCCTTGCTAGATTTGTTGAAAGTGGGATGATTTTTTTGTTGGCAAACAACAAGGGCAACGGTTACTAATTAGTACATTCCTGTCCTTAACTTTTTTCCCAACCTGACCTCCTGAAATGCAGAGGCTAACATTCATTACTCAGCTTTGATATTGCAAGGGTGTTTGAAGCAGGCAGAATGGGCAGAATGTATTTTCAATATTGAATCAGAGCTCACAGCTCAGAGTTATTTACAAGCTTATTCTGAAAATCATTCAATTCTTACACATGTGGAAATCAACACCTTTCTGAATCAGTCCTGATTTCTTAACAGAAATTCTTTAAAGGGCCATAAGCATAAAGGAATTGAGCCATGGCTATTGGTGGAAAGCAAAAGGACCTCTGCTAAGTCAAAAGTACCACCCCAGTTTATATTAGCTTGGGTTCTGGCCTCACTGGGATGAGTTTCTGGGAGAATGAAAACAGCAACACCTTTGGAGCCTGTTTTAATTGGCAGAGCAGAACTTTTCCCAGCATCTACTTTACCTTACAATGACTCACTTGAGGAAGGGATTAAATGACCTGCAGGACTAAGGCATACCCTAGCATTCTAACACATTCTTTTCTGAAGTTCAAGGGTCTCCAGCTACATCAAAGGGATCAGTTTTTCCTAAACACATAGTAAATGTATTGCTGTGCTGATTCTTTTCACTAATGAACAGTCCCCCTCCTTCTAACAGAAATAAACCAGACAGAGCCTGATGGGTTTGTACCAAACAGCAATGCAAGGGCTGATCCAGTACTTTGCATTTTCTTTGTGATCATCTAATCTCACCTGCTATTCAGAAGTCCACATTCTGCCTTGGGAAGGAGTTCTAGACTTACAGGAACAGATCTTGCAAGCAAAGCTGCTAAGAACTGCTCTGAGACTGGAAGGAGGAGTGCCAAACTGGCACTAAAATACCCTGCAAACCCACTGCCCTCTGCACTCTCTGAGTAATAACTATCCATTTTATCAGGAACACAAACTGCACGTCACCCTTCACCCCACAAGGCCAGCAGAGCCATCCCAAACAGGCAGGACCCAATTCCCCCTTGTGCTGTGACCACCACAGTCATTCCAAGCTCAGGGTAAATTTCAGCCTTGGGTTCATCACAGTCTCCTCCTGAAGACAATGAGATCCCTCAAAACAGGCCAGAACAGCTTAGACTGTCAGCCCTTTCATTCTGTGTTTATTCAGAGCAAGCACAATGGGACCCTGGTTTCACACCCCAGCTTCTTTTCTAACATAAACAATGCATTGGTTATCAGTCAGAGGCACTAAGGCATCTCCAAAGGAGTCCTGCAGCATATTTATTGTTGCTCATCATATGTGAGTCCAGAAACAAGCTGACTGACCAGTTTGAGCTCTGGCTGTTAATACAATCACAGCAAGGCAAATTTTCTCAGGAGTCACAGGGAGGCAGCAACAACAGATCCCTTTGATGCTGCTTTTCTGTAGAACGAGACTTTCAATTAGCATTGCTGGGAATAAAAAAAAAAAATCACATGGGGTCTCCCAAAGCCTTGGCCTCTCTGAAGCCTGTGCTCCTTTCCAGGGCACTATTCTCTGTCAGAGTCTATCAGAATTGGGTCAGGATGCCAGAATTACACTCCAGGCCTGAGCTGGCCAATTTCTTGTGTAACACTTTTAAGCCAAATGCAATTACCAGCCATTTGTTTTCCGCCAGCAGTGGTAGATAAACGCACTTGCTTTGTTTGTTACAGTCATTAGTGAAGCCTCTCCTCTAGACAGCTAATGTAACTAAACTGCTCTGTTTACACTTGGTGCCTTTTCCAGTGTTTCCTGTTATTCTTTGGGAGCCCGAGCCAAAGCTCACCAAAGCCCATGGAAAGCCCTCCTGCCTTCAGTGCACTGAGCCTTGCACCTCTTGAGTTCTTAAGGTCATGTACACAAATCTTCATCAGGACCACTATGACTCTCCATAGGTTTCCTATGCAAAGCCCCAAATCCCAGTTTCAGGATAATGCCAAGGGCTGGGGGAAACCGATTCAGGAGATGCTTTAAATGTTTTCAACAGCTGCAGCTTTGTGGCTGGTAACAGACCCCTGGAGAATTCCCCAGGATGATTATTGTAGACTTTGGTGGGGAGAGATTATGAAGCAGGGGCAAAGAGGCAAGTTTGACAGAAAATACCATCAGCAGTAAAACGAGAGCTTTTCTTCAGAAAAAAAAAAGGCAAAAAGAGGGTTGCAAGTAAAAGAAAGAATTATGAAGGGAAACCTGAAAAAGAAATGCACCCAGAAGTGGCAACACCATGAGTTTCTACACCCCTCTGTTCCAAAGGAGCCCTGGCTGTTAAGAAGAGTGTCTCCAAAGCTTCCCTGTCTGCAGATAACACAGGGCTAGTCAAACACTGGATTGCTTTAGACACAAGAGACTCTCAGGACTAGCAAGGCTACCCAGGGTGGGCTGGCTGTCACCCAGCTGCTTCTGCATGGCACACAATGGTTTGCTCTCCACACAAATGGCACTAACCTCAAGGGCACCACTTCTCCAAAGGACAGCCAGGCCATCCAGCTACCAAGGACATGAGGACAATGGTCAGTCTCATGCTTCTACAGAGAAAAATCCAAGAGGGAGTCCTTCTCCTTCACCTCACAAACAGCTGCAACTGTCTAAACTCAGCAAGACATTGCAAAGGAAGAGTCCCTTGGGGCCACCTGCCTGTAGACCACTAAGGTTCTTACATGACAAGGCTGGATGATCTTTGTTTGCTGGAAAGCATGTTTTACCTACCTGTGTTTACAACAGATGTCTCAGCCTGCAGATGTTCTCTAAAGGGCTCTGTTTCTGCAAGGCCACACTGAATTGCTAAAAGCCATAAGCAGCACCAGGAGCTGCACGTCCCAACAGGGCAGGTCACTGCTGACCTTCCAAAAAAGCATAGAAAGAGTCATCCCCTGGGACCCAGCTTGTCATGACTCACTCAGACATAATCTGGCATTAACTGCAGAGCCAGGATTAGGCACAAGATTTCTTTCTAAAAGCCACTGGAGGAATATAAATGCAAAGAGATGGCAGATTGGACAATATCCTCACATACTGTGAGAGGGAAGGGAGAAGGGGAGCTGTAATTATCCACTCTGGCATTTCAGTGTGGGCAGGATTATAGTGCTCCATGGAAAACCTGCTACTTAGACATGCTGTGGGCAGAAATGCCACCCACAAAGGGCATACCTGAAGGATGGAATTCCTCCCACTTCCTATTGGGTGTCTATGAAAAGTTGAGAAGGGAGTCCCATCTGAACCCCAAGGGCAGAGGAAGATGCTGGTGTGGAAGGAGGTTACACAGGGTGTGTGGCTGAGAACATTAAACATGGCCATTAACCTCAGATCAATGCAGGTCACTAAGCAGAGAACCTATGTCAACAGCTCCCTGCAGCTACTGCCTTGGGCTGGACTGGAACCAGCAAGCCAGGAGTGGGAGATAGTATATCACATATATATCACTTAATGAAGCCTGTGAGTCGTCCAGTCCCAAATCAAGTTCCATGTTAGGAATTTTTATTAATGTTTGAAATTGAAGCTGCATCACTGGAAAGATGCCTACTTCTGAACTGGTTCAACATGTTTCACATTTCAATAGAAAATGCTGATATCTGGGAAGTTATGAGGTTTCCAAGCAGTTGAGAATAAAAGCATAACAGAGTTAGAAGTGAAAGGGGGTTGCTCATTAGAGCTGGAATTCTAACAGTGCAAAACGAGGACAGGGATTTTAAGAGTGGCCTGGGAAGGTGATGAGTCTCCAAAGCAACCAGAGAGAGGCAGAGACAGCCAGAGGGGTCAGAAGGGAGTCCACGTGAGGTTTGGACAGAGGGCAAACTAACAAATGCTGGGGAAATGCTGAAGTGAGCTGAGCTGGGGAGGAGGCAATGAGCAGCTTGTGTAACCTTCTTACATAAACCATGGTCACTAAGGCTGCTGGCTTAATGGGAAACAGGCTTTTTCACCTTCTGCTTCTCAAACATGTCCACACAGTCACAAGTCAGCTATTTCAGAAGCTGTCAGGAGGTATTCTGTGAAGCTGTGATGAAGAGAAGGAGGTGCCCCTAGTTAAAGCATTTGAAGTCATCAAAGATGGTCACTGTGCACATAAGGTGGCCATCATGTCCAGTCTGATGGTGCTGGTGCAGCCAGGGCTCCCCTGAACCTCCAGAGCCAGTGGAGATGTGGGAAAGGCTCATGTCATTACTCATGTGCACACTGACCAACATCACAATGTCTGCCCAGGGCTAAAAATGCTCCTCCTCTGTCCTCACACCCTCCCAACAGGATCATGAGCTCAGCACATGTATCGCTTAAAGGAACAATTCCACCTTCTTTCCTGCTGATCAGAGCACACTGTGGCTTCAATTCCAGCCTTTCTTTTTTGTCCCTGTGGGCCTTACCATCATCAGCACACAGATTCCCAGCCCTTTCACATTACTAGAGCACTACCCCATCTCCACAGCAGTCATCCAACCTGACACCCAGCATTTGTAAACGCTTTCACATGGTCTAAACATGCCAACAACATACAAAGGCAACAGGTTGCTCACAGAACAGCATCATGAAGAATTAGGGATTGCTTTAGAATCCAATCCCTGTTGAGGAGGTGAACACAAATATATCCAAAACCACTGTAAAATATGCATCAGTGGCTCCCTCTCTCAAGCTAACAAAGAAGCCTGCTCCTTTCTTTTTGCTGGTGAGCAGAGGCTGCAGTGCTCCATCTGCAGAAGGCTCCTGGTGCACGGCAGCCGTTAACACGCTGGAGGGCAACAAGCTGTTTGCTTTCAGCACTGCCTGGAGTGGGTGAGAATGAGCCCTCAGGAACTGTGACAGGCACTTCCTCAGAAGATGAAAAGGGAATATCAATTGTAGAGTGGAAAAAAAAAAAAAGACAAAACCCTGGGATAGCTGGGTGGGATTTCCCACCCACCAGGGAAGACAAAAGCTCAGGAAGAGAGGCTGTTGGGGCTGTCACTCAGTGTTAACCACCCAAGGGAAGCTCCTGCATGGCAACACTTCTCACAACTCCTGTGAAGCCAGGGAAAGCTCCAGCCAACATTAATAACTGAGGGAGACACAACACGAGACACCCTTAAAAGAAATCAATGGAGAAAGGAGAGACAGTGGTGCCCATTTACCAAATATGTGCAACACCAGTAACCAGAACCATCCCCCAGTCCTCCCCAGCAGGAAGCCACCCACTGGGGGAAGCAGAGCAGCCTGGGGAGCCTCTGCAGGAGTCAGGAATGCTGGCTGCCTTCCCCCACACTGGGAGATGAATTCTCCATTCCTGGAGATGGGAAAGAGATGACCAATGTCAAAACAGAGGCATGAAGTAACTGGAATGTAGATTTAATTTTACCAGCATCAAGTCTTCTGAAGTCCCCAGGGAAGCCAGTGGATACACACCTGCTCCAGGGCTCACAGAGCAGCAGGAGTCCTTATCAAGAAAGATTTTTCAGCCTCCTTCTTGATTCTTCTACATTTCCAATCACTGTGGGCTCACAGATCCAGTGCAGAATCCTACCTGACCCTCTGGCACTGATTCACCAAAATGACAGGTGACTGTAACAAACCTGGGTGCTCTCTTTTGCTTGCAAGAACTAAAAAGCCCCAAACAACTGTCTAGACAAAGTGTTCAGCTGAAGACATTTGCCAGAAGGACATTGTATTTTCAGTGGTATCCTTGTCACAGCTACTTCCACCACTGTGGAGTTCTCATCCTTATGGAAGCTTTATTTCCAGTAATGCTCCTCCAATGTACCAGCTCCCTAAACTCTTGGGATTTTTTATAATGGTGCAGCTGGGAAAATAATTCATAATCCCAGAACCATCTGGCCTTGGCTGTTCTTAAATGATTTTAAAAGATCAGCAGGCTGTCTCACTCATTTGATCAGCAGGGAGAGACCTGATATCCAATGGGAACATTGCAAATGATGGCTTGGTATCAACACAATTTGGAAATGATATGTTCAGACCAATACTGAAGTGGAATTCTTTGGGTAGTGGGTGTGCCTGCTTGACTACAAACCTCAAAGCTAATGAAGCCAAGTTTGCTTTCAGATTGTCTAAGAAGGCCACATCAAGCAAGTAAAAAGCATTTAACTGATGACAACTTTCTGGAGACCACAGAGGAGTTATTTTCATGTGATTCTGATCATTATACTCAGAGGTGCTGCTGCAATAATGCATTTGGAACATCTGGGATGGTTCCTTCAAAAACCATAACCATTTCAGAATGAGCTGTAGGTATGCATTTAGTATTTATATAAAACAAAAATATGAATGTATTTTCCAAAAAAAAAAAACCAAGTTGTCTTTTTTCTTTGAATGGAGAGAAGCTGTATCATATCTGTATTAGTACTGGTTTCAGTAACAGAGAGAAATGATGGAGAAATAGATAAAAAAACACACCCATAGAGAGGATGGCACCTAAAATGAGGAGATGAGAGCTGATGCCTGTGCACACAAGCAGAAAGAACAGAAGACAGAGTAATTAATGTAAAGCTTCTGTAGGAAAACCTGGTTTGTCACATGAAAGTTACTGAAACCAGGCAACCTGCATTCTTATCAAAACCTAACCACAGATGCCCATGGGTGGCTCATGCTGAATCCCAGGGAAGAATTCTGCCCTCTTGGGTTAATTTTATCCCGTGTTACACAGCAAGCAGCTTTACTTGAGATAAAGGAGGCACTAGACAGGAAAGAATGTACTCATTGAAAGGTGCTAGTGGTTGTGCTTTCAGGAGGAAGAAAGGAAGCTGTGCTTTGCCTTTGAAGGAAAGATACTTTTCCCAAGACTACCTAAACTAACAAACTGTTTCCAGGGAGCTTAGCTTTACCCTGTCTAGTTTTAAAGTCATAATTTAAAATAATATTTGAAATGCTACCTTAGAAACCTGCCACTTCAGCAGCCATCTCCAGACTGATGCTGGCAGCAGCAGGGTGGTGGGAGCAGGTGGAGGAGATGGGTGGGCTTTGGGCTCTGAGTGGCAGTGCCAGACAGCTACCAGAGGGTGGCCATCAGAAATTCCTGTAAGGTCCAATTATCCCATATGTGGTAAGAGCTGGCAGACAAAATCAGAGTCTCAATGGACTTTGGAGCAGAGAAAGAAGGTACAGTAAACACCACTAATATTTAAGGCTCAACACCCTAAGGTCATTACAGCTCAGCAGGAAGGAAACATTTCAAGCAAGTGAGAACAAACTCACAGACTCCTTTTGCTTTGATTTGTTTTACCTAAACAAGAACAAAAGCAGAAAACTGAGAAAATTGGGGATTGGGGCTTTTTGGTCTTTTGTTTTGGTTTTGGGAGGTTTTTTATTTGTTTTCTTTTCTTGAAACTGGGGTTCAAGTAAAGACATAGATGACAAAACTCCCTGCTGGGCTGGAAGCAGCAATGGAAGGAGGCCCAGCATCTGCTGCAGGGAGGATTTTGCAAATGGAAAGGGATCACAGAGAAGACCTGGTTATTTCATTTATCTAAGAAATGGTTTTTGCTAAATTTTCTTCCCCAACACAACCACTGGCCACCAGGCAGCCAACTCAGTGCCACTGCAGCACAGCCTGCCCCTGACATCATGGTGAAGGGAACCACGTTTTTAGAGGCCACATTTCCACTGGCATTGCTACTGCTGAGTTCCTACCAAAGGCTTTTCCAAGTGACAGCCTGGGATTTATCACCTTCCCCAGCCCTGCAGTCATTTTCACCTGGAACCTGTTGAACTCAGCAGGCCAGGCAGACAGCATGGGTTACAGGCTATTGGAACCCAACTGCTAGTGGAAAAGTAAATATTTCAGCTAGATTGCTGCTCTTGTAGAAAAACAAATGATTGCTTGGTAAATGGCATTTGCAAACCTAATATTTCCTGTGTTGGTGTGTAGTGGAGAGGCTGCACAATAGGGACTTGTACTGTCCCTGTGTTCTGGGTCACTGGGTGCCCAAGGCTGTTGCCAGCAAAGCCAATGAAGTATGAAACCAGAGCCCTTGCAGCAGGAAGCAGAGCAGGGAGTTGCCAAATCCTCACGGCCCAGCTATTTCACGTGGCCTTGGCTTACTCAGCAGAATGAGCCTTCAAAAAGAAAGACAAGAAAGACCTGGCTGGCAAAGCCACAAAGCTATTGATGAAACTAAAATTGTCTTGTCTGGGAGTTTCTAAATGACTGCCACTTGCCTCTTTGGTGCAGTTCTATTATGTTAAGTAAAGCTGTACAAGATGCTCAAAAACAAAGAAATTAGAGAGACTGCAAGAGAATGTTGCTTCACTAGGGATTACACAGACATCCTTCACAAAGAGTAGAGTAAAACCATAGAAACCCTTGCCCAGAACCACACTGCTGCTTCCCACAGGAGTCCAGAAAGCCAGGGGAGGTGGCCATTCCCACGCCTGGTTCCAATGTGGTACATTCCAATTCTGTAAATAAACTCATGGTGAGAAAGGATGCACATGAGAGAGAAGGTGCCCAGCACCATGGCTGGCTGAGCAGGTTCAGTAGCCACACCTGTAAATATCTTGCAGCCTTACTGCCAAGCTAAAAAAGCCACCCAAACCCAGCCCTATTATCCAGAGCCTGGCACAAGATACAACTCAAACCTCTCAAATTCTCCTTCTCAATCTTCCCTTTTCTCTCTGTCATTTCTGTATGTGATTTTCTTTACCTGATTTTCCTCTATGTGATATCCTACTGACATTGCAGAACCAACTTGCCTGGACAAGGTGAATACAACAGGGATGTTCTAACAGTGGGATTCAAGTTAACTTGCTGAGGTATCATGTACAGTATGATGTTGGGAAACACACCTCTGTGTAGTGGTGCTCCACCACAGCCTCTTCCTCAGTTCAAACCATCCCTGCTTGCAGAAGTCCCCACTGATTTTATTTTTATTGACATTTCTTTAGATCTAGATCTGTCTCTGATCTCTGCTTCCTTTTGACTAACTTAGGACACCATTTTCAGAAAGCTATTAATAAGAATATTAATAATATTCTATTAATATAAAACTACTGAGGTATATAATAACTTTTTTCTAAAGCAGTCTTCTCAGTGAGTTACCAAAAGTGGAAGAAGCACCTCCAGAAATTTTAGGCTCTACCTTGTTCTCTCTCCAAAGCAGAATATGTTATTAAGGAATTGTTTAGCCCAGATCCCCCCAATCCTGATGGACAAACACCTGATGAAACAGGCACTGCTCTATTACATCAATTTGGAGTTGTACAGAGCAGGGCAACTTAACACTGAAAATGTGCTTGCAATTATCTGTGGAAGAAGAATGAAACCTGGGAGGAGGGGAACAAGAAAGGGAGCCTGGGAACAGAGAGAGACATTCCACAACAGATTTACAACACAAATGGCAGAAAATAAAATTAGCAACTCCAGGGTGGGTACGGCCTGTTGCCAGCATTTCTGGCCAGCCCCAGGGTATGTCTGCACAGCAGTCACTCACTCCCAGCAATCCTGAGCCTGCAACATCCTCCTGAGAGATTTAACATGGAAACAGAGCTGGGGCAGTGACTGCCTGAATCCAGCTACCCAGCCACTCAGTGAGTCTTGGTGCAGCAGCACAGTGACTAGAACCTGAGCTTGCTGAAGCTTGCATGGGATTGCCTCTGCCTCCACTTCTCCTTGGGATCCTACTGACCTTGATTTCCAACCTCTCCAAATACAGATGTGGAAGTTCCAACCCATTGTCTTTTGCAGCATGGTCAAAACAGACACAAAGGGTTTTACAAAGGCAGGGAGGGAACTGTGCCACAGCTCTCCACAAGCCAGAACCTACCCCCAAACCAGCAGCAGTGCCAGGGAGAGGCTTCTCCAGTCACAGGACAGACCCTGCCAGCCACGGGCTGCACCCCTGAGCCATCACATAAATGGATACTACCCTACTCAGGCCCACAAGATGGGCACCACTTTGCAAGGTCTCTCTCTGATAAAAGCCATTCAAGCACAGGAGTGAAAGAGCCTCCTATGGGCATCTGTTAAACCAGAGCCTTTAATGACATGCTGAAATATTACCCTAAGCTTACAAAGTTTGGCCTCATTTGCAGGACAGAGGGACTAGAGTTAAAACTGAAATTGTCCAGATAGCCCTGAAATTGAGACTTTGGTCCTCCTACAGATTTAATTCTTCAACTTCAGTAATGTTGGTTTTAATGCCTTTTGGGAGGTAAGAAGCAATCTGGGGACAGATTGCTTCCTGGCAATTAATTGGTGTACTTTTGCAATAGCAAGGAAGAAAAACATTCCACAGAAATTCAGGTCAGGCAGAATTTGCCTGATAAATGTGGGACTAAGTCATGGCTCTGCTAACCTTCAGATAGCAGTTGCAAGGTCTGCCTTCTTTTCTGTGCCTGATCTCCCTGTCAGCACAGTCACACTCAAGGATCCTACTGGTTGCTTTGCTCATACTTCTGAAAACCAGCTCTTTACAAATGCTGTGAAGAAATCCTTGGATTTGCCACCATGTAATGCAGATGGTCAAATGAACAACATGGAGCAGAAAAAAACAGAGCTTTTCTGAAAAACAGAGCTAATGTTTAAAGTCAGCCAGGATAGAAACCATGCTCAGCTGCCTACATGGGTAGAGCTGTGGGAAGAGAGAGAATTGTTTATTCTTTCAAATCATATCCTACAACATGCACCTAAATCCCTGGATAAAACAGCAAAGGTCCCTTCACTTTGCTCTCGTTTTCAGAACCCCTCCCCTTGCACCAGCACCATGATGTGGCTGGCTGGCTCCACTGCTGCCAGCACTGCACTGTCTGGAATCACAGAAAAGACCACTGAATTAAAAGGAAAGAGTTTTATAGCAGCACAGTGTGTGCTCTGCAGCTCTACCTCACTGCTCAGATGTGTGCCCCATTTACTGTGGTGGTCCTCAGCTTCTACCTGAGACAGATCATGTTTAAAATGCATGATGACCAAAGCTTTCTAAATGGCAGGGTGAGGGAGAAGGGGGACTGTTAATTTCCTGCTTGGATCTCAGGAATTCAGCTCGGGTGCCTGCAGCACACTGGCCTGGCTTTGCCAGGGTACCTTGTCACTAGCTGTTACTTGGATCTGCTCACTTTGCTGCAGTGTTTGCACATTCTGCCTCACAACTATTTGCTTGACAAAATCTCTCTGCTGGATGCTGCAGTGGCCACCTCAGGGAGTTAAGTTTGTTCACAAGTCTATTAGCATATGGATCAGGCCCCAGAGGGATCATCCAGAGAGAGATTTCCCTTAACTGCAGCACCACTACTGCCTGAGACCTGACAAAGGCCATACTTAATAATGAAGCACAAAGTTACTTTTAACCAAGCTACCTCTGTCAATACTTTACATCTAAAGTAAATAATCACACTGGACAGAAACCTGCCAGCTTTAAACTCTTGTCTAATTCCAAATCCAGAGCCTTTTGGTTTGTGCACTACAGGCTTTTTACCTTTGGACTGCTTTTTGTCCTCATCTGTTTCAGCTTCAAGTTTGAGGCCGTGTGGTTTCAGGCTGCTGGCAACAGACTGCATCTTCCTTATTGTCAGTTCATTCTGATTCCCTTTCTTAAGGGCATCTGACACAGTGTGGCTTCCAGCCACACCACCTCCTCAGGCAGTGCCAGGTTCTGCTAGCTCATGAATGGGAATCTTCCCTCCTCACCCAAGCCTGCCCCCCACCCCACCACAGGAAAGCCAAGGCTGTTGAAAGCAACAGGAATGGCAACAAAGCTGGCATTGTTGTGCTGAAAAACCACTGGCTGCAGCCCACCCCCTTCATGGCAGGGATAAAGGGTGGAAGGATGAATCCCAGCTCTTGTTTAAAAACTTATTTGCCTTTTTCTTTGGGGAATGACTTGAAAATGGTAACAAAGTCACTGCTGTAGGGAAAAAGAGAACCAGGGGAGGGGGAAAAGGCATTATTTTTCTCTAAGTCACAGTTGTTCAGGGTGGTCTTTGGGGTAAGAATCAAGTTCCCAGTGGTGCTGTTCATTGAGAGCAGCACCATTCAGGGCCCAGTTGGCAACCAGGGGGCATTTTCAAGCTCTAAGTGATGGAGTTACCCTGCTAAGCCTGAGGAAAGATGAGGGTGAGAAAGTGTTCAGCATAGTAACTGTTAATAATTTGAAGACCCTGTATTTATTTAAGACTTCAGGGACCACTGTGATCTTTGTGCCTCCCTTTTGTGTTGTCAGAACACAGCAGTACAGGACATTCCCTTTTTGTCCACAGACCAAAATTATTGCTCTAGATTTCAAGATATAAATATAACAGATAAAGGTTTTATCACTCAATCAATCCAAGCTGCATCAGCCCATCCTCAAGCAACACCAAGTCTATAGGTTAAAACTGAAGATGAACTTTTATAGAGCCTATAAACCTAACTCTAGTGGACCTATTTAATGATGTCTCCATATTTTCAGAGTGCAGCTGTCTGTACTAGTGCTTTTTGCAATGAGTCCAAATGACATTAGTGGCAGATTAGGAATCTGACACATCAATTAGTAATCCATTCACTTTTTCCAAAGTCCACATCAGAAAGTATCTGTGAATGCCAAACTGGGCTTGTGATCTCCACAGACATTTGTTAGTCTCAGGGCAAGAAGCAATAAATCTCAGTTTTGCTACATTCATAAGGAAATCAGCCTTCAATAAAACTCAGAATTATGGCTCTCCAAAATCTATATTTTTGCCAATATTGATGTAAGTTTTGATTGGATGATTTTTTCTTTTTAAATTAAGAAACTAGCACCTAGTTTTCCTTGGTTTTCATTTTTAACCTCAAAGCTCATGTCAGCTTCTTTGTCTTCATCTCTGCAATGAGTTTCCCTACCTTTCACTTAAAAACCACGTTCTTTGTAGGTACAGCCTGCAAACAATCCTTCTGTTTGCACAAAACATGTTGAAACAGGACTGCTCAGAGCTTCCTGCAGTAGTTCAAAACCAGAAGAATAAGGAGAGCCTTGCAGCTAATGAGGTCAATGAAAGGACTCCTGTTGACTTCAGGACCAGAAGGATGCCAGTAAAGTGACCTGAGTCTAAAACAGGTAAGTAGGGCACAGGTGGGTGGCAGTCTGGAGGGGTAATATGGATGCCTAGGTTGGGTGGTGAGACAAGGATGGCAATTTCCCCCTCTGAGCTGATTTGCACACCAGGGGTTGATTTTGCTTGTGGCTGGGCAGGGGGAAGAGGAGGCAGGAGGACTGAGGGCTTGCACCAGTGTGTGATAGAGAACTGCAAGTCATTGTGAAACAGGCCAACCTGGAACACATTCCCAAAACACTTGTGGCAGCAGAGTCCTGCCAGCAGCTTCCCTAACCTAACCCAGTTGGCTGCTTCACTTGGAGTCTTCCCAGCTCATGTGCCTTCTGAGAGCTACATTCCCCAGCCCCAGACACCTTATGTTCCCAGAGTGGCTCTTATAAACCCTCCACACCCTTCCAATACTCAAGCAGCCTTCCCAGTCTCTTTTACCTGAGCCTGTTCTAGTTTCTTCTCTCCTGAAGCAGCTCTTTTAGACAATGCAGTCACCTTTGTCATTTGTCCTTCTTCACCTGCAGTCCTCATTCAAGCTCTCCATGGGAGACACAATGGGATCTGTGACTCTCCTGAAGCAAAAGACTCTCTGCACAATAGCACACTCACTGTCCAAATCCTCCAGGCTACTGAACCCAAGCCATCCTCTGTCAACCCCTTTTGACATCTCAGAGCCACATCTTGAAGCAGTTTTCCAAGATGGAAGCAAAGAAAGCAAACCAGCAGAGAAAGGACATGATGGTCTGACCACCAAAATTGAACTCGGAGAAGAAAATGGAGTTAGCTGTTTTCTGCACAGATGGAGAGCAGTGTGGAAGCATTACACCCCTCTTTGCAAGACATTATTAGAAGGAAGTTTGACAGCTCTGCTGAGAAACTTGGCAAACATCAGGGCAGACCAGTCTCACTCTTTCACACAGCTGGATTTTCTGCAGCTCAAGTATTTTTCCCTCTTGCTCTTGGCCCATCCAAAGATGAGTGCTGAATTTCCCTTAACATTACCCACAGGTTAATTTGTTATTAAGTTTAGGCTCAGTTTAACAACTTGGCATGCAATTTAAATAAAACCAAAACCAAATGTCCTTCATTTCTGCTGAAACCACCCTCGGTTTGGCTCAGCTGCCTTTGGTGTCACTGGAGGATGAACAGGAGATTCATTTTCGTCTTGTCATTTCTGGTAGTAACTTAAATATCCCCCATGCAACTTTGAAATACATTGCCATAAAATAATTATTTGTCATGGAATGAGACTGGCCAGGATCTGAACATGATACATTGGCTCCGACATAGCTGTCAAATACTCATTACAGCAGGAAGGGAAGATACAACAGACACCAACTGCAGGAGTCCAGAAGGGTGCAGACAAAACTTAAGCACAACTTCTTACTAAAGGAACAACTGGGGGATCTTCCACCTTCCACCCAGACAGGCTAAAGGAAGGAGCACTTGAAAATCCCCTAGGTACAGCCCTTGGCCCTCTATAAGCTTGTTCCTGATGTAACGCTGTACCTTACATAGTCTAAGTGTGACACAGTGATGTCAATGGAAAGGGAAAAAAACTCCTATTATGAGTAAGTGCCTGGAAAGCAGAGAATGTGACCTCTGGGTTATTAACTGCACTAAGATCATGCAGGTGACTCTTCCAGTCAATTTTGTTTGCTTTTGTCCATGGGGTATTTGAGGAGTTTTTAAAGCTGTCTGTAAAGTCACCTGCAGAAAGTATCTGGTAATCTCCTTCTGCACATTTCTGTCTGACTAGGAATTACCACTTTCTTTGCTGGTTTTTTTTCCAGTCAGTGTTCAAAGGGTGTTGGTTAGATGTGACTGAGCTGATAAATGGACCTCTAGGATTTCCTTCTGTTGATCAAATAATGCTGCTTAAGGGCACTTCCAAAATACTGGTGTTTACTATTTCAGTCACAGGAGATTAATTCACAGGCAGAGATGAAACCATTAGCAAAGTATTTCACTATTAAATTCCTTGACATAGACACCTGAACTTCAGAGAAAACTTAGTAACTTCAAAGTTTTTGAAGCTGATGTAGTTTTTGTGGGTCTATTCTACAGTGTAAACAACAGCAGATTGTGTCTCTAACTACCACCATCAATCATTTAAGAGAATTGAGGCCCCTTTGTGCTACTCAAAATCAAAACAATGAGGGGAAAATAGGGGAAGATCAAATGGAAAGATTTAGATGTGCTGAAATGAATATTTACAGAAGCCTCCTAAAAAGTATTTAGCAACCTTCTAAATGTATGAAATCAAAACAAACATGCCACACTAGCAACCTCACTTGTGTGGCTTTCAATGAAAGTGTGCCAGTGGCAGAAGCACAGAGAGAAACTGAGGGGTGAGTTCTTACTTGTGCCCAAGTTCATGTGCAATTGTAAATGCCAGATTGAGACCGTTGTCTTCAGCAAGAACACACTTTCTCTTGGCACTGCAGACACCTCCCAGGTAAGCAATTCCTGCAACAGAAACACAGTGTTCCCATCAGAATCAGGGAAACAGCTCATTCACTCATGGTATACAGCAGGAACTCAAACAAAGCCATAAAAAATGCAGCCAGTGAAAAAAATCAGAGCTTTTTGCAGACAAAATCACCTGAGTTCAGCATCCTATTGAAAAGTCAGACAGAAAACAAGTTAAACAGACTCACCTTCACTGCTTTTCCTTGGAAAATATTGCACTGACTCAACAATTCACCTCAGTTTGTCTCTAATGGCCTGCACTACAGTGTTAGAAGCACAGTGAAGTGGCCTTACCAAGAATATAAATGGAGTTCTCCAGATTTCCAGAATAAAGTTGGGGAGAAGAAACAAGAAAAGCAGAGACTCTGAGCTCTTACATTTTCCCTTATTTCCAGACATCAAGAAGCAGGAGTGGCAGAGTCTCAAGCACAGGGTGTTTGCAGTGTGTCCTGGGCTATGAACGTGCCTCCTGTTTACAGATCACTAAACATTCTTGCTTGGTTTCTGAAAGGGAACCAGGTATTTCCCCTGATTTATATCTGCTACCAGGCACCCTTAATGGTGACTTACAAATAATGATACCCTCACCAATAACAGTCCTTTGCTTCCAAGCCTACTTGGGATCAGCAATTTCTGGGAATACTTTTGGTAGAAGGGAAAAAAAAAAAAGAAAAAGAAAAAGAAAAGCTGTTTGAGGAAAATGTCAGTTTATTGTAAAACCAACAGCAGAAGGTCTAAGATTAAGAGGGCCTGCCAGATTCTGGTTAAAGGGAAGCAAAAATTGAATATTTGAGTCACAGAAGCGAGAGACAAAAAGGAACAATTTTGGGGACTCAGCCAACCCTCTGCTTCTCTACATTTGTGCATTTCTGAGTTCTCCAATCCTCTCCCAGCATGCACACATGAAACTGGGTACTGGGAGGAAGGATGCTGCCTGCCAAACTGCTAATCCACTCCATAGCTGCCTCTCCACCCAAGCAGAACTGTGTTGTCACGGGAGACAAGACCGGGAAACCTGATCCCCAGTTGGGAGAGGAAAACTGGGCGGGGTGTGGAGTTCCCTGTCACCCAACAACCTGCCCAGCCCAGCCCCTTCCCACAGCCTTGTGACCCTCTGGGACAGCCACCACCCAAAGTGGCAAACCATCATCAAGAGACAAACCTAACTCAGTGCTGAACTGACCCATTTCAGCTGCAACACACTTTGAATACATCACAGAATCACAGAACAATTCAGGTTGGAAAAAACCCTTGGTATCATCCAGTCCAACCATTGACCCTACTCTACAAAGTTCACCCTTAAACCATGTCCCTCAAAACCACCTCCAAACAACCCTTAAACACACCCAGGGATGATGGATGAAGACTTAACCCCCTCCCTGGGAAGCCTGTGCCAGTGTCTGGCTACTCTTTTGGTGACCATTTTTTCCCTGATGTCCAGTCTAACCCTCCCCTGGTGCAGCTGGGATCCTGCCCCTCTTGTTCTTTCAGCAGGGAGGGTACTGTGGTTGTCTGTCAGCAGTTTTAGGTATAGCCAACAGCAATGACCAGAGAGCAGGATTCTTACTGAAAAATGCTTTATTCCTACTCCTAAACCTGATCATTTCACCTTTCTCAGCCCTGGAAAGCAGTACTGCAACTCCAGCTCCATGGTCAGGCAGGGAGGCCAGTTCAGCTTCAACAGACTGCTGCTAATTTCCTGCTAATAAATGTACTAAAATGAGCCTGAGCCAATGCTGGCTGTCACTGGGAGATGGGAGGGGGCAATATTTCCACGTTCAGGAGATGTGGTGGAGCAAAACAGTCTGGAGCTCTGTACATTAAGAGAGGTTAAACAGCAATTAAAATGTCAAATACATTACCTCAAATGGCAATTCTTCTGAAGTCTTTGTTTAGTGGTTCTAATCCCCACTAAAACTGACTGCAATAGCCCTCCTTTGTGTTAAAAGCCTCATTATTCAGAGGTGGAAAACTATTAAGGACTTCTACATCCATCAGAGGCTGAAAAAAGTGACTGTGGCTTGGTTACAGACTCTTACCTTATTTTTACTAATTATTTTCAATGTTTAATGTGGATCCTGTGTGGCCATTTTACAATGTTTGCCATGACCAATTAAAAATGTAGATTTCTAAAATTAGTTTATTATTACAGTTATTAAATACCTCTGTTGCCCAGGAATCAGAAGTGTACTGGACAGGGAAACTCATAATCCTAAGAGACAGCAGAAAATGTAGCAGTATATGAAATGAACTCAGTAAGAAGTCCAGCTCTTGAACTGCTGAGTGCTTAATAATAACAGCAAGGCAGTTACATCAAAGTGTTATAACAATTTAAGCCTAAAAAAGCTTGCCTCAAAAATATTTGTTTTTTTTAATTTATGTTTTCTAGCAAACCACTTCCTAAGACTACAATTTTCTTTTGGACCACTACATTTTATTATTAATTCCCTCATTAGAACAGAAACAGTAAATTCACTATTGATTGCAATCATATTAGAATTCTTTGCTCTATATATTTGAACAATTAAGATAAATGAAACTTTTTTTTGTAACCCAATGCAATGATCCATCTAATTCATACACAGGCAAAAATGCACCTTTCACTGACAATAGTACAAAGCCTTGGGAGCTGCAGTAAGATGATTTATTTTCTTTATTGGGATGAATGAGAACTGCTGTTTGCCTCTTTAAATCCTAGATTTTTATCTGAGCCTTTCAAGTCTGCAGAAGTGGAATAGAAATGTCATTAATTCAGACATGTTTGTGAAAATCCTGGCATGCTGTGGTTCTACCAAGCTGGGATAATATAAGAGGAACTTCTCTTATTTGGTAATTTTGCTTCTGGCCCTGTCTGGGAGACAGGTGTGTGAAAAATCAAAAATAGGGAAGAAAGTTAAACTGCTTTTTGACCTTTTTTTTTTTTTAACCCCTCCTCCCATTTCTCCAGTGCTGGTGCAAATACAGACAGTGCCTTTCTTCAGGTGGAAAAAGTCCTTATCTTTCCAGATACCCTACTAACTGCCAGCAATTCCAAATCTATTTTTAATATCATAAAAAGGTCAAGTGGTAGAGGGAAAGGAAAGCCAATTCCTATTTTTTACTAGTACCAAGCAGGAGGGTTTTTTCCTTTCTCTCCTGGGAAATTGCATAATTGCAGTCTGGAACTCCTGTGCTTGGGTTTGAGCAGGCAAAGCTCTTTGCACTTCCTCAGCAAACCTTAGGACACAGGCAACTGTGTAAACTCAGATTTCTCCAACAAGTTGTCATCCATAAACAGTTTGCAGCTGTTGGCCCTTCCTTGCCAGCTAATGAGCCCTGTAACCAGCAGCATCTCCAAGGGGAAGGGTTCCATTCATCCCACCAGCTCAGCTGGGCATTAGGATGTTAGGTCCATGCCAGGGGGAGACAAGTCCAGCTGGGGGGGGTTCATGTGTTGCCCTGTTTGAAACACCCAGAGCTTCTTCCTGACGACTGGGGAATATTCACTCAGCACGTGGCTTGTCCAGGTACTCCAGCTTTCAACTCTCTAATGTCTTGTTTTCATTGCACTCCTAATACTTTAATCTCTTCTTTTGCCAACCACCTCTGGATACAGAACTTTTACTTGATTAAAACTTGGCCAGCTTTCCTCTTCTCGGTGTATTTGCTGTTGGGAAGGGAGCCAAACTCAAAGTCCTGAAGTCTGCTTGGCACAGATGGAGACAGTGCACATCCACATGCACAGAGCAAACCTCCCTTCCCCACCATCACCAGATTGCTCTGAGCTGATGTTTTTCCCATTCTCCCACGATTTTCAATCTGTGCAGCTCACACATTGGCACCAATTACCCTCCTCTAGCCTCTCTTAACATCCTACATCAGTAAAACCAGGAAAGCCTCAAAGTGATTCACACTCTGCCCTTCCCTCCCCAGCAGCAGAGGTGCCCTGCTGGATTTACACAGCCAGCCAGTCACCGAGGGAATCTTCCAGTGCTTCAGAATGAAAAATACATCTCAAAGGTTTCAAAATGTAAAAGACATTAAGGAAGTACCCACTAAACTGCCTCCAAGATAGGTAAGAACACAGTGCCTGTTCTATAGCTGGATAAACACAAGTCCCAAGAAGTCAGTAGAATCAGATGAAAAAGAACAATGCCCATGAAAGGATCATCTCTGGCATGTGCAACAGAGGCTCAGGCTGGTACTCACTGTCCTGCTGAGCCTCTAGTCCCAAGTTTGGCTTACAGGGATGATTCAGAAGAAGTTAAGAGGGTGAGCTCTCCCTTCAGTGTGCTAACTCAAAGCCACAATGCAATTTTAGTGGCACAGATTAATCTGGTTTAGTGCTGGACAGTCGTCCAGATGCCAATCCCTGTTAATCCAGCAGTACCAACATGGTTTCCATTAGAGTTTAATATTCACTTATGGAAACTGTTTTCCTAACAATAATTGTCATTGTCACTGTATTTAATGAAAGCCACTCTGGAAACAATACACTGTTATGAATCCCAAGTACAGGAATTAGAGTACAACACCCAGTGACAGGAGACAGCTCCAGGCAGGTAGAAAAGCAAGTTAACAATCATGCCAAGAGCTGTAGCCAGTGCAAGGTACAATATCTGAACTCAAACAAAGGTCTTCTGCTGCCATGGAAACAAAAGCCAGGAGAAGAAACCAGTTCACAATACACTTGACCTTGTTAAGTGGCAGCACTCCCTGCTGAGGGCTTCAATTCCCTCCAGGGTGAGAGGTGGTTGAACCATGTCAAGGAACTCTGGCAACACCTACACCCTCCAAATACAGGGGATACAGAATACTGGAAATCTAAGAAAGCCCTAGCTAAGGGCACTTGAGGTTCCCTGCCACAGCACATTTAACACATTTGTCCCTACACAAATTCCTCCCTGTCTCACTGACAACCTGGCAGGTACTACACCACTTCAGCCACAGCATTCAGCTAACTGGCATGGTCACACAAGCAGCCACCACTCTTGAGAACAGACATCAGACCATGAGTGTCTGAACACAGCCAACATGTTGCAAATGTGCCTGTCAGCACAGAATCCTCTCCATGTGTTGGAGAATCTATCTTAGCCCAAATTTCACCATGTCCTCTATAAAACTCTGCTCCTTGCCTCCAAACCAGTATGACCTGCACTTGCCCAGAACTCAGTGTACTCCGTGGCTGGACACCTCCCCTGTGGGACTGTGTCCTGGAGTGCCCAATAAAACCTCTTCTTCCTTGTAACTCTGAAAACACTGTCACTTCCAGTATACACAACTGCTGCGAGAATCCCAAAAGCCCAGCAAAAAAAACAAACAGCTGAAATACAAAGCTTAGCTCCTTTCTGAACCTCTGGATTTTCATTACCCACACCCTGAAGACTAACAGCTGAAGTCTCTGATATTCACACCACTAGCTGTGATGCTTCCAGAGCTGGTAACATAGAACTCCTCAGGACACAGGGTCCTAATAGCACAACAGAATGAAATACACAGGTACTTTGAGGGATATTTTACTGGGAATACTGAAAGATACTGGGTACCAAAACATTGCTACAGTGGCCAAGGGTTTAACAACTGGCCTGAGGTAACACTTCACAAGCTTAGGACTCCACTTGTGAGAGCCAAACTCCACCAAGTGCCTTGTTCTTTGTGAAAGGACTGAGACTGATGCAGACCCACATCTTAGTCATGGCACCACTGAAACTCAGCAGAACTTAGTTGACTCTTTCAGCCTTTGTGGAGCAATGTTTTCAGACAGATAAGGTGTTATTTGACCAGGGTTTGTCTGTGCAAGCTGCCCTACCTTTCTGATAGAAAGACCAGAGGCCAGACCTCTTCTTGTCTGCAAATCTGTGAAGCCAAGCTTCTGCAAACCAGTAGAGCTGAAAGGAGCACTTCTGCTATCTTCTCTTTCCCTGTGTTTGATTACCCTGCAGGACAGCAATTAGTGGAACATGTGGAATCCCTTCCCCAGCAGTCAACTCCCAGTTTTAGCTTTCAGCTTTTCTGCAAGGCTTTGATGTCTCCTGGGAGCCCTCCTGTGTTTTCCTAAGTTTAATGGATGAATCTTTTATCTGCTCCTTTCCTAACTTGCCCATACACAGACATTCCCCAAGATACCAAGAACCTTATTCTAATGCCACTTGCATTGGTTTGCACTGTGCTAATGCAGTGATGCAAGTAGAGCCTCTCCCTGTACATGAGTTGAAAAGCCTTAGAGATTGAGATCTCTCATGATTTTAGGGGTGACTGTCCTCACCCAACCTAGGAAAAGGCCACTCCAGAAACCAAATGCATTGAGATGAAGAAAGCTGACAGATGTTCTAACATCTCCTTGATGTAGATGGGGCTTTAAGCCTCAAAAACATGCCAGACACTGCATTGTGGCAGGAAAGAGCAGGCAACCTTTGGAAACCCTCAGAGGCAAAATGTGGGCATCTGAAAACCACAGTCCTTCCCAGTGCCACTCAACAAGGATTTGTGATCACCAGGATAAATATTTCCCATACCTGAGGAGCTATGGCATTCACAGTGGCTGAAAGCAAGCTGGAAAGCAGGATACTGGTGAGCTTCCTAGAGCAGATACCCATCAGGACTGACACTGGTATCACCAATCCTGCCTCAGAGCAAGGGGAGGTATTGAGACCACCCTAGCCCTGAATTACTAAGCATTTACCAAAAAAAACCAACCCACTGGGATCTCAGACCTCAGCAAAGGAGATAAAAAGAAATACCCTGTTTATTTGACATCTGCTCTTTGTTCACCATGACATCCTCTGTGCCATTAACGTGGCTCCTCCCTTCCAGCAAAGCACTGCTTGCCTAGATGACAGCACATTAATAAATTCTCTCCATCTAAGGTGACATGAGAAGTGGCTTAATTAACTGGAGCAGAGGAAGCAGGGTATCATCTCCATGTTTACTCTACTTTGATATGCTAACAGCCACATTCCAGAGAGCTTCTCCTGCACACTCCCCAGCGACAGGCTGCTGCTGAATGCAGATCTCAGACAGGCAAAAACACAGCTCCCTTCTGCATTCCTGTTTCTCTAGTTAAATAGGAAGTTTAGGATATTTAGTCCAAATCAAACCACCATTCCCAAATGGAGATTTCCCAAACCCTGGCAGTTAATTCACCATCTGTTTATAGACATCATCACACAGTGCTGAAAGTCTCCATGCTCAAGCACACCCATTAATTACTCCAAGTATGATATATTAGAACAGCTGTAGTCCTGTTAAGAGGAAAGGCAGGGGAAGAGCCATCTGGGATCTGAGAGGAGGACTCTGCATGGGGAGGGTCTGAAGGGCTGGATGAGCCAAGACATAGTGCCTGGAACTGGCATCACTCAAATTTAGGGAACAAAGGAGAAAGAGAAGATGAGAAGAGATCAGGGAACAAGAAAAGATGGGGCAGAGATGTAGCAAATGGAGATTATATGGGTTTTCCAGAAGTCTTCAAGAAACACCACTTTGATCTCCTAAGCAGCAGGGAATCACTTCTGAGGGAGGCAGGGGTCAGGGAGGGCAGGAGATAAGATCAGAAGGGAAGATGAGCTCTCTGAGAACTTCTGTGTCTACTTACTGCTGGAGAAAAAGGGATCTACAGCCCTGGGTCATGTGTCTCCAGCATCATGGGTTCATCTGAGGAAAGGCAGGAGCTGGACTGCACGAGGTCTGACATGGCAGCACTGAGGCAGGGAGGCCTGTGCCTTAGGGTGGGCAAAGAAAACAGCAGCATAAGGCAAGGACAGCTGTTAGAACTGGTTCAGAAACAAGACCTTGGAAATCAGTGGGAAACAAGTTACTTAAAGAGATGGGCATAGAGAGCAAGGTTGTTAAAGGGTGTCTGACATCAAAAAGGAATCAGATCCAGCAGAAGTCAAAAGAGATCTGATGCTTTTGAAAGACTGCAGGAACATGTGACAGTGAACTCAAAGAAAACATCACCAACAACTGTGAAATCAAACTGTGAATCAGGATTTGGACTCTGGCCCTTGAAAGTCACCTCTGCCAGGGCCTCAAAGGCATCTGGATTTGAATGTCTTCTGTGGGCCTCACTCTGTGAAGTGGACAGAGACTGCACTGCAGAGATGAACCTACTGCTCCTTTCTACAGCCTGGTGTAGAATTGAGCAGGACTTTCCCTTCTCATGTGCATGCAAATATTGACATAATAATATGCAAAAGACAGGCAAGCTACTGAGGCAACAGGACTCAGCACTGGCTTCAGGATCTGTAGAGCTGTGGTGAATGACTCTCTCACTTCAATGGCTGCTGCAGAGACACAGGATAGAAATGAAGCCACAGCTCTCACTTGCTGGATGGCTTGACAAGAAGAGAGAGATCCACCCATTCCTTCTCTAAACAGCCTCATGAACCTCACCCTTCACTTTCTCAGATGTTATCAGCATTCAAAATTATGGCAACATTCCAGTATTTTTGTTTTGACCTGTCCTGTTTAGTGGAATAGGCCTGAAATAAAGAATTGCTGCAGTGTCCCCTCTGCTGCACCTTTCAGGAAATTAGTAACTCAACAAAAGAAAAAAACAAACAAACCCCAACTGGCATCAGAAAGCAAAGAACTAGAGGGCTGCCATGTCCCATGGTCACCACTGTGCCACATACCCATGTTAGGTCACTAACAGTCTCAGGATGGGTTCCCATCTGAAGGTTGTAAGCTTCCAAGAAATGGAAAAACAACCCTGGAATTGCCTGAAATAGCTGCAGCTTTGTAAACTGTGTAGGGTTCCAAAAGCAGCTCTGAGGTTATTTCCATCTTGCTTTTGCAGATGAGTTCTGTGACTTCCAATTTGGAATTTGTCAGTTTGTCCCTGTGACTCATCAGAACCATTTGCTTCCACAGAACCTGAGTTCAGAGAGGATGAAGGGGAATGAACAAAAATAGGGAATCAGAGCTTTTAATGGGACTGCTAAACAAAGAGGAACATGGAATTCAGCAGCAGGGATGCTGGATTCCTCAGTATCTCCCTTCCAGAATGAAGAGACAAGGTCAGACTTGGCAATGAATCAGAAAAAATATTTGGAGTCGCTGTACCAAACAGCATCTGCTTTAAGGGCTCACAGTCAGGGCCCAGTGTTCAGTTCCAGCTTTTCCTTCTTGGAGTTGCAAACACCAAGAAACTCATGAAGGTATTCAAAGAAATTAAAAGATTCTTTTAACAGTCTGAAGAGCTTGCCTGAGCCATGCCTATCTCAGCCTGCCCTGGTGTTGGTCAGGAGGGGTTCATGAGCATGGATCAGTCCTGAGGTTGCTGAGCACCACCCAGCAATGTATGGGAACAATGTTCCAGTGTCTGCAGAGGCTCAGGGCAGGCTGCAGGCTGGGACAGTCTGGAGATGGCTGAACACCTGCACTGCTGATGAATGGCATTCTTCCACGCCTCTCCATTCCATTCTTTTCCACGCTCTGAAAGAATGACTAAGCAATTGTTACACTCGAAAAAAAAAGTGAATGAATCTATACTTTTGAACCATGTTCACATTCAGAGTGTCTTTTACTTTCAGGCTCTGCGTGTCAAGCTGTTCTCTTGGCACCACACGAGCAGCTCAGGCGACCGGCGGCCAGCGGCTCGGGATGAGTCACAGTCATCACACTCTGCACAGATGCTTTTCCAAATGGCTTCTGTGATACTTCTCAATTACAGCTCCTACATCCTGACTTACAGGGCTGTCTAAGCTCCCAGCTTCACGTTGTCAAGCTGCCAGCCAAGACACGCACTGATAAAACTTAGTTAGCAAAGCCTCAGTTCAGCCCTTCTGTTTGAATTCTCTGCCGCGTGCTGATTTCATCTCCCGGCCTCCAGAGAGCACAGACCTGGGGCTTGTTCCTGACAACATCAACAGGGCTGAGCTGCTCTGCTGAAAGCAGAACTTGGCTTGTATTGTGCAAGAGAACGAGGCTGGTCCCTAATACCCCAGTGCTGGTTACTACCTCTGCTGCCAGGAGCAGGGTGTGGAATGCTCCTTCCACGTCAACGAGCAGGAAGAGCAGCCCAAGGCAGTGCCATGGCTCTGCTGCTCTCCTGCAGTGCCACACTCAGCACTTTTCTTCTGGCAGGGCATGAGAGTATGGTGGAAGGGGAGGTGACAACAAAAAAAAGCACATCCCCAAACTTGCTGCAAAGTTAATGGCTTGATTTCCAACACATTTGCATTTCATTTGGGGTTTCTGATGTCAACATGACAACTCTTTCCCTCGGTGGCAGCATCAACTGGAGAAGGTAAAACCCTCACATTCCTCAGATCTAGAACCTCAAATTTGACTCAAATTGCCCAATGGCTTAAAAAGTGATTAGGGAAAGGCTGTGGTTGTACATAAGCACAAAGCACTTACGTTGCACACTCGTGTTCATCAAGTCAGGGTAAAACAACTCCTGACCCAAACTGGGCCCTTTGGGCTCCTAGACAGAGCTCCCCACTCTGCCTGCCCCCCAGCAAGGGAAGAATCCAGGTGGTACTTTCTACAGCCTGAAACACATCACAACACCAGCCTGCCAGAGCAATGGCTAATTTCCAGCAATGTAGCTGGGAATACTTTTCATATGTCCTGAATTTACTTTCTTTAGTACCTCTTTATCTAAATAACTCAAAAAGAAAATGTCACCTTTAAAGTAACACAGACTGCTAAGAAAATCTCTCTTAGATAAAGAGCAGCCTGAGCTTTCCTCACACTTAATAAAAAGAAATCTCTCCTGTTCCAACTCGAGCTCCTGTGAAAGAAAACACAAATTTGGATGAATACCACTGAGCTCCTCAGGATGACTGACAGCAGCCAGAAGAGTCCCTGGTGCCTCTCAGACACAAGTCAAGGCACAGTCCCAGTCCTGAGGCCTTCAGAGTCTGAATTGAGGAATGACAGCATGTGAGGCTCACAAGGGGCCTGCACCTGCAGGCAGCACTGGAGGAACTCACTGTCACAGGATCCTGCAGAAGCCAGTGGGACATTTTCCATGCACACGTGTTCACATGAGTGCTGTAGGTCTTTGTGCTAAAGCATGAGCTCCAGCAAGGGGAGAACTTACATGGCTGGCTGGGTCACACTGTCAGTTCCGTGTCCCTCTGAAAACTATGTGCTGAGTCTGCACCATGGCCTGCAGGGGGTTTCTCAGCTGTCAAGCCCCACTCAGTAAGGGGCTCGTGGAGACCCTGCAGAGGAACAGCTGTACCTCCCAGCTAGGCAGGGAGGCTGTTTTTGTCCAAGCTGCTCTGGTGCCCAGTGGCAGCAGCCTCCTGGCAGCTGTCACCTAATGAGATGCATTTCCCAGCAGAGCCACCTGATTAATGGCAGTGTAAACAGCTCCATGGCATTCACAGCACACAAGCTGAATATGTATTACATCCCATCTAATCATACCTGCTGTGCTAATCACCAGGGGCTTCATCAGAGTCTGACTGAAATCAATAGCAGTATTGCCACTGGTTTTGGAGAAGACACATGAAGCCATTTCCTTCTTCTACTTAGTTCCTACCCCCAGAAGGCTGGTCTTTGTCTTTTTAGGTTCAGTTTAAAGCCAAAAAGTTTTGTTTACTTCAGTGGATAAACCACTTTGTGGCTCACAGCCACTGGTGTGTGAGTGGGTATTCTGCATCTCCATAAACACACCAGTTTTCCATCTTATAAAGGTGTCAAGCAACGAAGATGAAGATAAAAAGAGAGAGGGATTGTTCTGAGATAGGCAGAAGTTATCACTCAAATCTCTCAGACAAAAAAATCCCAGGGATCTAAGCAGCACAGCAAACACACCTCTGCACTGCAACAAATCCCAGCAGTCAAGAGTTGGGCCCCAACACAGACAGGACCAAATGCTCCCAGGATCCAGGACCTTTGCCTGGAGCTGAGAGCATCTCACCCTTTCCCATTCCTGTTTGAGACATCAGAGCAAATGCAAACATTTGAGAGGGTTGTGCCAAGAAACTCTTCTCCTCACTTTGCTTCACAGAGGGAGAAGGGAAGATCCAACTTAGATAAACACACAGAAGGAAATCTGGGGCAAAGCAGAGAACATTATGGATGAAGGAAATGAAACAGAGGGAGGGAGAGACACAAAACTGAAACATAATTATCAGACTCTCCTGAAGAAACTGACATCTCTGAGAGAAAAGTGCAAAGCTGAGGACTTCAGCAGTCTGAAGAAATATCTTTGTGCTGCTGAGGAAAGCAGCTGCTTCAGGGGCTGCAGGAGTAAACAGCCAGACACAGCAGAATCTCAGGGAAAAGCATGTGGAAGGATGGAGCAACTCCAGTGAGGAATGCTGCTTTTCTGCTGCCCTTCTCATCAGACACTTCTAAGAGGTGATCAAAGGGATCAGAAGGGCACCAGAACTGACCAGGAGTCAAGACACAGGGTGAGGGAGGTGTACTCAGGAATTTCATCTATACTTGACCCAGACAAGACCAGAATGGAGACAGTGCTTGCTTTCTGACCTACAGACACTGACAGAAAAGCTGGCAAAGGAGGAGATAGGAAACATGAGTCTAGAAGTTTCTTAAACACAGAGAGAAAATATAAACTCTAAATAGAAATCTAACCTCAAACTTCTAGTTTTCTCTCATTTCAAAAACAACAAAGCCTGATGAGGCTGATGGCCTCGTTTCAGAGCAGCAGTTTAACTTTCCAATAAATAAAAATATCCACCAAGAGTTTCCTAACAGACTGGACAGTTTTCTTATAAATAACTGCAGTGTTTACTCTGTTTGTCTGCTACAGCACAAATATTGCTGTACATGCTAGAGCCTGATGGATGACATTATTCAAAGCAACAAGCAGATCCTCAGCAGAACATTAATGTGCACCCAGCAGTCTAATTATGGGCAGGCAGAGCCTTAATGCAAACAGATCAGGCAAAATGGCTACACAAAAATGTATGACACAACTACACAAAACCAACAAATATCTTCAACCTGCTGACTGCTCATGACCACTAACTAAAGTGGAAACACAAGGCTAATTCCAAGCTAAGCAAACACAGAAATCCTTAGCATTCTACAAATCATGCTGAAAGAGTACAGGAGAAATATACTTGATGGGTTTGGTTTACGATTTTTTTTTGGTCTGTTTATTTTAATAAGTTCAACATATTTCTACCATCTGATTTAAAAGGTAAAAAAAACTTGTCAAACTAATTCAGACAAACACTTTCCAGATTACAGGATTCTGAATCTGAAAGTGTATATAGCAGAACCCCTGTGTCCAAAAAGCATCCAGGGGTTGTTAAAGGATTAACAAAGAGAGCACACTGAAATCTGTTGGGTTTCTATTTACATGGCATGGGTTTTTTCAGGCGTAGGGTGTCCAGATAAATGTGCATTTCAACTTTAAACTCACTGCTACTATGGGCAACAGAGCAATTATCCCACTTCTAATGGCCTAATTAAGACCTCTAAATAGATGACATCTACTCACTTTTTCAGTTACAACTGCAGCACAAAACAGTCACAGCTGATCAGCTTGGTGTCAGGAAACCATTAACAACAATTATATCACTTCTAGTTTGCTGCATTATAGCCACTCCTCAAGTGTGGGACAGAACCTCTAAAAATAAGACTGTATTTTTAGATGCTGAAATACAGCTGTGACCAGAGCTCATGAAGCAGCCTCCTCCTCCAGCCCATCCATTTAGCTGAGCTGTGAAGCCAGTGCAAATGTAACTATGAAGTGGGATGTCCTCATGAAATACTGGTTTTTAGAGTGGAGGTGTGATGGCAAACTCTAGTCTGTGAATTCCTGCCATTAACATCTGCTGAGTTGGATTCTAGTGTGTGCTGGAGGACACTCCAGCATGCTGGGAAAACCAGGGAAGAGCTTTACTGATGCAAAGTCCTATTCCCTGCCCAATTCCTCTTTGCATTACATGTAGCACAATCACAACTGAAAGGCTTGGAGCTTGTGCTGCAGCAGTGGGAGAATTGTTAAACAAAACCCAACAACATTCCAAGGACTTAAACTGATTTTCAACCTATTGAGTGCACTTGGCATTGCAAACCCTTCCAGGCCCAGACACCCTGAAAAACAGGCTAGGTATTAGAATAGCTCATTTTACCAAATGGTTAACCAAAGCTGAAAAAAAACCCACAAAACCAACACATGAAAATCAGAGCAGGTCAAGCTTCTTGCTTGCAGCCAGGTGGCAAAGTGTAGTGCACACTTCCCCGTGTTGTTTCCTTGGTTATCACCAGGAAAATCTCATCCCCACATTACTTCAAACTTGCACTCAAAATTGCATTTAGTCTTGGCAGCTACAGGACAAAAGAAATGTAGAAGTACAGTAGGCAACTGTCCTTCATTTCCTTCCCTTACTCTTACATATCCTGTGTGCAACTGGAATGCTTCTATTTGATTATCCAGTGGAGCAAATGCTACAGTGACTGCAATCAGGCCCCATTACCCCACATGTCTGCAGCCTATTGCACAGCTATGTACAGATGTTTTTACACAGCTTGGGTTTTTAGCTACAGGGTCTATAAAACAATAGAAACTATCTGAAATGTTTTCAAGCCAGCAAAGGATAAAGGCACTGTAAAGCAGTCAACTGGATAAAAGCCATCTCTGTCTGACAGGAGGAGGGGGAAAAAAAAAAACCCACTCAGAGTTTTCTCAATTACAAATATGTCAGCTTTCTTAAACAACGTGAGGCTTCAGTCTGCAGCACACTGACCAGGCTGCAAGGGGTAAACAGAGGTAAAAGCAAAGACCCAGGCAGTGGAAAGAAGAAACACAAACCTCTGGCCCGTTGAAGGGTTGAATCATGATTTTACTGACCTGAAGAACTGGCTGCTGCCCAAAGAAGCTGAGCTTCCACTGGGAAGGCCTGAGAAGAGGTAGCATTGCCTCCAGCTGGGGGGCCTGGACTGAGACCCAAGAGCTGTGGCTTAGCCCCCAGCCAGCTCCATCCTCTGGCATGTCCCTTCACATCTCCAGGCTTCATTTCCTCACTCGGTGCAATGGGGATAACAGTTCTGATCACTTTGGTAAAGAGCTTTGAGTTTTACTGAGGAAAAGCCCTATTTACAAATTCATTTCCTTTCCCTCTCGAGAAATTATTTTCTCTAAGTAAAATAGAGCACAAAAACTGCTCAGTGGATTGTTTAATGGCTCAGGTCTACCAGGAAAGTGCCAGGAATTAACAGGTAAAGCACTGGGCTGCAAGTCAGGAGGTGTAAAACCTGTTCCCTGCTAGTGGATAAGAAACAATGAGCAAATGCTTTGATGACTCTCATGTTTTCCCTGTCCACCTGGTCTGAAGGGTGTCACAGCAGAAAATCCTGCTTTCTGGTGCAATCTTGGGGTGGCATTTCTAGCCCAGATAACAATAGCAAGTGTTGGCTTATTTATAGTGTACTGAGAGCAGGTTTGACACTGCAGAAAACAAACATTTCTCTTCCCTTATATTTCAAAAAAGAAAGGAGGAAGCAGGATGAGCTATGAAAGCCAAAGAGATGATTTTATTTATGTTCATTCTTGCTAGAATCCCCTTGAGAAACAAATCCTCAGCCAGGGGAAGTGATGGAGCTGGGGTGTGAAGCTGGTGAAGCAGTGCAGAAAGCATGTAAAAATCTGTAAAATCTGTAAACTCTGCAATCTGCAAGTCTCCACTTCTGTGGATGAGGAGGGAGACAGCAGCAGAAATCCCCAGCAGACAGACATGGTCTGTCCACAGAGCTAATAGAATGAGATTGTTCTGCTCTTGTTTGCCTCAAAGGCTTCACAGCTTCACACACACAGTAGCAAGGAGCAGTTCCAGAGCTGCTCTTGACAGTTGTTTGGCAGTGTGTGCTGAACTGGACATCAGTTAGGCTCCTGCCTTCAGCTTGTCTGTTTGCAAACACAATGACCACTTTCAGAGATAAAAAGCAGAGATTTCTTTAAATTGTGATTAAATGGTATTTAGCCATAAGCAAAGCCTTGGTTCTTAGGCAGGGTCCCACAAATCATCTCTAATTTAGAAAACAATCAAGGCAAAAAGCTGTCTAGGAGATAAACCTGTAAATTCAGAAGTCCTAGCAGAATATATTCAGATGAACAAAAACCATAAGAACTGCCTGTCACACAACACAAAAATAAACATCACAAAACTGTTTCTGGTTGGTTTTGACTAAATGCTATCAGGAAAATTTACTCAATTGCTTTGGAGAGACACAGCTTCATAAATTAATTGGGAACTATTAGTTGAAAGAGCAATAATGAGTCTTTTTCCCCACAGTAATTGCAGATCAAAGGCCTGGACTAGGAAGGAGGTGAAGGGTAAGAAGCTGGGGAAGGGAACATCTTCTGCAGCTATCTGCCCTCTGAGCTAGGAGAGTGAAATTCCCAGGTGCTTTGTGTACATGTCTATATAATTTCACACAGACATAAATGGCCCTGGAGTGGAATGTGCTACATGTTTGCACCTGTACCAGTCAAACAGCACAAGGATTTAGTGCATAAAGTGAGTTATGACATGGAGCTGAAATGAAAGAATAAAGTCAGAGTACTGGAATAAACATCAACAAAGTCGTGGCAAATATTTTCCCTCGTGGCACACTCCTTTTCATGAAGGCAACAGAAAGGAGCTTTGTTACCCACTGGCATTAGGCTAGGGTTTGGTTTGGAGTCCTAGATGCCTGACAAGAAGTTACCAGAACACAATTCTTGTAGCCAGTGAGTTTTCTGAAAATATCTTTCATTCAAATAGTCATCAGCAGCCACCTTGTTCAATGATGAGATGGGATGGCCTGGAGGATATTTATTCAGAAATAGATTGGTAAAGGAACACAAAGTTATCAAAATACATTACAATGAACCACTAATAAAACCTGGGAGAAGGTAAAGTCTTCAAGCTAAGCTAAGCTTAAACATCCTCCCAACTTTGGGGTGAGTCACAGAAGACAAAAACTCTGGGACAAAGCCTGACCAGAGGGTTTGAGTGAGCAGCAAGAGAAGCAAGACTGAAGAGCACTGAAGATGAAACAGAAGCAGGGTGCTGAGCTGGTGAGAAGCTGACAATGTTTATATTTCAGCAAGTCAGGCTAAATACCTAGGAGCACTAATTCCTAATAGCAGTCTGATGGGGGAGGTATGAAAGGGCAGGTATGGGGCAAGAAGTGTGTTCCTCCTCCCCACTGACAGTGTTTGGTGCCAACCTTCTGAGAACAAGAGAGCTTCAAACCTCCACCACCCCTGTGAGGCCTGTTGTTTTATCTTCTGGGAAGGGCCTTACTAAAAGGCCAGGCAGACTGAGAAATAATTGGAAAAGAAAAGTGCTTGAAACACATTTTGGGGCTACAGAAGCAGAATGATGTATGGAGGAGAGCTAATAAGGAACTGCTGGAGGTTTATGAAGAACAAAGTGTCAGTAAACGTAGGGAAATTCCATGACCTCAGTGGGCAAGCCATGTGGTTAGAGTGATAGAAGACAGACCATCCAAGGCCTCTCTGGGGACAGCAGCCTCTTGGTGTCCAGGCCCAGCTGAACAAAGAGAAGATGAAGGGACAATATTGAGCAAGAGCTTCTAAGAGCTCTGAACTACCACCAAAGAGAGCCACTTGGCAAAAAAAAGGCAGGGGAAGGGGGTTAGTCCTGAGAGCAACCAAAGGCCTGTCACACTTCAGAGCTGGAAACACAGGGAAGAGGGAACAATGACAAACGTACAGAAAATCTGTCACTAACCCTCCTTCCACTAAAGCATTGCATTTATTGTAATCAAGCAAGTTAATTCTTGCCCCCAAGACATGAAACAACAGAGAGAAGATGAAGAAAAGTGTTGAGGTAACTAGAAATTCAGTTGATAGCACTCACAGATGAAGAGATTCAACCCACAGGAGGGTTGAAATGGCTCAGATGACACAGGACAGGCCCAGGATCCTGAGCCCACTGGAACCACTAACAACACTCTCACTGAGTCCATTCCAAGCAGGATTCTCCTCTGGGCTTTGTGAGCAGCTGTGCACATGGGAAGCAGCCATGTCCTTGACACAAGAGAGAACACCACAGAGGCCACTGAAGTGAGGAAGAGCAAGGGTTATGGCAGCAGCAATCCATAGAATCATAAAGGTCTCTTCCAACCAAAATGGTTCCAAGATTACTGAGTCCAGCTGTTAACTGCCAAGTCCATCACTAAACCACACTCCTCAGTACCACATCTACATGCCTTTCAAACTCCTACAGGGATGGGGACCCAACCACTGCTCTGGGCAGGACAAACATTTCAGGGAAGAAAATTTTCCTAATATTCAACCTAAACCTCCCCTGGAACAATTTGAGGCCCATCACTTGTTAACATGGGAGAAGAGACCAACCCCTACCTTGTTACAAGCTCCCTTCGTGTAGTGTAAAGAGCAAGGAGGTCTCCCCTGAGCCTCTTTTTCTGCAGGCTAAACAACCCCAGTTCCCTCAGCTGCTCCTTGTAAGACTTGTACTCTACACCCCTCAGCAGCTTCATAAAATCCTGACTGCTTGAGTGGTTGTGCTCATCCCAGCACTTCTATTAAAATTGGTGCAATCTTCTATTACACTCACTTGGCACACAGACTTTCTGTGGGAATCTGGAAGAGGAGATTGCTAGCTGGTGAAAAGAAACAGGGTGGGGCCTGAGAGATGGTAGTGATGAATATGCCCAATAGCACAGTTCTGCACTGTCTGGGCTGTGCAGCTGAGCATTTATTCCCTAGCAACCTAAAGGCAAGGGAAAAAGTCTTCCACTGCCCTTACCATGGCTCCCTTTGGTTTCAGAAAGCCAGCAGCCTGGCTCTGCCCTGCCCTACACAGCCACAAGCACCAGAAAACCTGCAGTGCTGTATGGTCCCCTTCTTTCCCAAACACCAAATCAACTTGAGGGGGTTTCTTTAAGTGACATTTTCATCTACAGCATGTTCATTTTAATGCATTCATGTGTGTTTGAGTTTGGTCTGCAGGAGAGTCCCAGCAAGGCTTTTGCTAAAGCCAGGCACTGCTTCTCTAATGAATTGTTTTAAGCAGCAGGTATTTCTATTTATTCTGGCATCAAATAAAAACCCGCCCTGGAATATACAGAAACATTCAACACCAACCACTATGGAAAATGTTTTTAATGTGAGAATTCCTTTTCTTTTCCACTCAGAGCAAACCAGCTAGTCTTTTCCCTTGCCTTGGGGATTAATTCTCTGTTGTGACACTGTTAGGGGACTGGCATCAATATTACATAGGGAGGAAGATTGACATGAACAGGACCCAGTCCAGGCAGGACTGACCAGAACTGCTCCTTGCCATGGACAGGAGGCCAAGCAAGTGGCCAAGGAAAAGGTAAAAATGTGAAGTCATGGAAATAAAAAAAACCCCAAATCTAAAAAGCCAAACAAAACAAAAATAAAAGGATGACATCTCCTTGGAGGCAAAGACTAAATGTCTCATTTGCAAAACAGGGGCATATTTTGAAACACTTGACTGTGATAGATTTGGAAGAAGCAAGCAGGGTGTAGCTACACCAGGAGGGAAATTATCTAATCACACCATAATATGCAGCTGTCTATCATAGCAGTTTTCACCCATAGCTCTCTAAATGCTCTGGAAAGAAGAAAAAGGCAAAGATATGAACAGACTGGTACAGCAGGAGGAATTCATCTGCACACTCACCCAGCAGCACGGTGGCAAAATCAAACCCCCATTTCTGTGTCAGCAATTAGAAGACTCGAGAGAAAAAGGACCCAAATTCTGGAAGGAGTTATAATCTTCAGGACTCTTGGTAAATGATCTAAAAGTCCTTTAATTAAAGGCAGCCAGGAGATGGGGATGTTTTTCACAAAACATTGATTCACTTGTGGAAACAGTCTGGAAAACTGTTTCTCAATCACCTCTGCCCTGATGCTCAGTTTTCTCCAGGCAGCTCTTCCTTCAGCTAACCCTGCCCATCTGCAGCACATCCACTACACTCAGCCTTCTTTTCCCCAGCATCAAGCCACAGAAAAGCACATGTGACTGCAGCAGAGGTAAAGACATTTCTAACCAGGGCAATTTAAGGATATTTAAGACACATTCTCATTTTCCATTTCCCAATTCCACACTGCCCCCACTTTTATTAGGAGCTGAATACAGGGAAGCTGCAGCTCGGCTCTGGGGTAACATGTACACCGAGGGCTCGAGGCCAAGCTCTGCCTTGAAATATGCAGGATCATTCCTAACTAACCGTAAAGCTGCTTCTTTGGCATCCGTGCTGGAAAGACTGAAGGAGAGGGGCATTCTCAATCTGCTTATGTCACAGCAAGGTTGGATTCTGACACGGTGCAGGGCTCCAAGCTGCAGCCTGATATTAATAGCTAGACATTCAACTGGCCTCGAGGCAGCTCCATTGGAACTCTTGATTTCTCTGCAGGGAAAGGCAGATCTGGTTAAAGTCACATCACCAGAGATGGCTCTAGAGCAGCAGCAGCAGCAGCAGCAGCAGTCTGGGGGGTTCCAGGCTGGAGTGTGACAGGGCTGCCTCCCTCCCCGGGATCCTGAGCAGCCACACGGTGGGGCCTGCAGCTGGGGCTCTCCAAACACTCCTGTTGCCAATGTATCTCACACAGGCATCTTGTTTTCCTTCCCAACATCCACTCCGGAGCTCCTTCCTTCCCAGGGCTGACTTACACAGCCAGGTGGGGCAGCTGAGCATTAACTAAGTGCTCCTTCCACAGCTGTGGGTCTGTTTGTGGAGGAGGCTGGTGAGGTACCACCCCACCAAGACATACCTCCATATTTTCTCCAGTTTCTTGAGCTTGTTTCAGCCATTATGTAACCTTCCCCACTACCCTGGCAGCCAGGCCAAGAAAACTTGAACAAAGTCCCCAGAGCAACTGGTTTCAGTGAGGGGCCCCTGCCAGAATACAAATACAAACCTCCTGCTGCTGCTTTCTCTCTGTGTCTGCATGGCAGGCAAAGATTCCAGACAGGTTTTTCAGTAGGGATCTTTTTGAGCACAAATGAACACCTCTTATAAGCCATTTAAACTTCATCATCCCACTTCCAAATAATAGCTGGGCCTCAGTGCTTCCACCAGGGAGAGTTTTGCTCCTGTATCTCTCACAATGTAAAGAAAACCAAGGCACTGTCACTAAAAAATCTGTTACTTACAGTGCTCTGAGTCCTCTTATTTCAGTACACATCATCTGATGGATTCTTTATAGTCTCTGAAACATGACTAAGCAACTTTGGATCCTTTGCATTGCATCACATGCTGAAGGACATCACACTGCTTCATATGAGAACTTAACCTATGGAATCTCCATAGCTCTGCACTCAAATCCTCATTTCACAGAGGTAGACAGGAACAGTCAGAACATAACTGACTTGCCAAATGTCACACAATGAGTCAATGCCAGAGCTGGGAATAGAAATCAGCACTCTAGAGTCCAGATTCTCTGCCTTATATAGAGCAGCAGCCTTAGTCTCCCAGTCTAGGAGAATGCCTGCTCCCCAGAAACATGTGTCTTCCTTTCCAGGATGGGGGTGTAAAACACTGCCATGGCCAACTTCATCCGTGAGCAGGTAGAAGAACAGATATGCATCTGCCGAGACCATGTTCTTCAGATATAAAAGCAAAGTGCAATGCAAGGAAGCAACCAGCTGTTCCAGAGAACCCTGGGGGGTCTATACCCTCAGCACCACCACAAAAAGCAAATACAGTGTCACTTTTGGAGCTATTTGCTTTTGCAGGCAGTCTGGCTGATTTGGAGGGGACCATCTGGGAGCTGGAGTGAGGAACAGGAATCTGGCAACAACAGAGATGGCTGAAGCATCAACTGGATTTTTCAGAAGCCAGGATGGTCTAGCAGTGGCCAACAGCCTTCTTTGACTGTTGTGCTCATACCAAGCCCAAGGAAATACCCTGCTGCATTGCTACTTATATAACCCATGTGTATATACAGACAGGTGGCTATTAAAACCTACTCCAACTATTCTGTCTAAGGACAGACTGGAGACTGGTTCACAGAGTTAAAAAGCAGTGCTATCAACACTAACAACTTTCCCAAACTGGTTGCATGCCACGGAAGTACATTCCTTAATTTATTCTTCCTCTGCTGTGACACATATGCAAATGACACAAGGCCAAATTCCCTTCTGGTCTAACATCTGTAATATGAATGGATTACATATGGGCTAACTTTCATCAGTAAAGAAAAATCACATAGTTACAGCACCAGTACAATACCTTTGGCAGAGAAAGGGGAACGAAGCTAAGACAGAGCTTTCTCCATCCATGGCAGGCAGAGACAATCATCTCTGTATAAATCATAAATATATGACATATTCAGGGCATCAAATGTGTTGTTCAAAATTATTAGATACTGTCCTATGGGTTTAGGACACACATAAGGACTCAGAGACATGAAATACCTGTGTTATGGATAAGAACCCATCAAAATCCAGCATCCCAATTTTAAACAGCACCATTGCATTCCTCCTTAGCAAGCTGATGACCAGAGGAATTGTTTATCTTCTTCAGGCTCTACCCCCAGCCACTGAGGCTCAAGGCAGGGACAGATGAGGCTCCAGAGTGTGGTATAACTTGGGTGAACTTCATTCAGATTGCAGCCCTTTGGTTTATGGTTTTGAAGTAAACTTTCAAAACATGCTGCCAGTATATGCAACACAGAGATAAGAGTCAAAATTGAACTGAAATGAGGGCAGTAACTCACTAATTTGAGTACAGGCAATGCTTTAAAAATGGATGCTATCAAAATATTTACTTATTTCAGTGGTGGTTGAGAAAAGATGGTATCATACAATGGAGGGTTTCATCTCTAAGTCACACTGCCTCTGGGTGCAGACAACAGAAACAGTAGGGCATAGAAAATGAGTAAGTGAAGATGCACTGAAGATGGGCTTTGCTGCCACACAAACTGTCAGAGGGAAAGGAAGGAAAAGTAAGATGGAATAGAGCAAAGAGGCCAGACTGGTTTTGTCCCAGGAACATTCACCTTCTAAGTATCTTGGAAAAATGGTTCTGGAAAGAATAATAAGTTAGTTTAATCTTCATTGCTCTGATGTTCCACTTTCTCAACTGCAGCCACTGCCTGCAGCAAGTCACTGCACAAGAAAGCACTTGAGTGTTGTAAGAACAGTAAAGAAGCCATAAAAATATTCCCTTAGTCACAATGTCTATGGTAACAGAAATCCCTGAACACAGATCTTCAGCAAGACTCTCTGTAAAAAGGGCCTTAGCCAGCCATGCTAAGAGCTCTGGCTTTAGATGCAGGTACACAGCATAAAAACCTTCACAGTGGAAGTGCATTTCCCACTGGCCACAGAATAAATGCATTGTGAGGGACTCAGACTGGAAAGAAAACTTGGATGTAGAGGCCAGTCCTTGTTCATGCTGGAAAAGGCAATGTATGTAGATGTCAGCTCTGCTTTTCCTTTCCTTTCACCTGCTCAGTCTCCACGACACAGAGCAGGAAGGATCTGCATTCTGAGATGAGATTTCTGTCAGAGCTGCTGCTATAGACACTTCCTCCATGCTCTTCATCACCCACCACTGTCAGCACAGCAAGCCCTAGGCTGCAAGTGTCTCTCTGAATACTGGAGTGTAAGATCAGCTGAAAATCAGGATCCATTCCAAGTTTACATAGAATGTAGGATAAGGGGCCACTTGACTTTGAGGCAAGTCTAAAAAAACCCCATGCAATCATCACAAAGAGGATGCTGAGCTGAGCCCCCAAACACTGCTGCTACTGTGGTGATTAAAAAAACCAACAAACCTACCAGAAGAGCAGATACACTGAAGGTTACAGCTACCCAAGTTAAATAAACAAATAAAGCAACCGAGTATTTCAGCTGTGGGATGTAAGGACCCTGTGTATCCAGGGTTTGGATCAGATAAAAGGCAGTTAGGAAGTAGGAAGAGGAGGAGGCAGAAGAGAAGATTTAAGTTGGCTTCCCTACAATGAGGTATTCTTCTCTGGTGTCTGAGTGCGAGTTTGATCAGGAGTGCTACACAGGTTCTTACAATGGGAAATGCAGCTGCTAGATCAGAAATTCCTGGGTTAGGTGAGAAAGCACTGAAAGGAGCATTATATAGACACATCAAAAGACAGTTTCTTCATCTCTAATTATCTCATTCTCCATCTGTTCCAAAGACTAATTCCTGAACTGAGAGACCTCCACTGCACAGAAGGGGTAAATGTTTAATGCTTTATAGTTCATACCCTGCACAGCTAATCCAAATTTGCATCACAGAGACACATGGAACAGCAAAAGCAACACAGCAGTAAATCAAAGAATGACAGACTGCCCAGCAAGCTCCCCTCAGCACAGAGGTGGCTCTCAAATCCCCTCCCCTGCTTCTTGGACTTACCCACAGTGTCACAGGGCTCGTCCTTGTGCACGCAGAAATCTGTCCTAGAAAGACAAACAGAAGAGAAGTGAAATGTCTCTTGTGCTGCAGGCTTCAGACTAGGAGCAGGCAGTGATGCATGACTCACATATCATGGGTGTTGAGGTTTGGGTTGTTTGGTTTGGTTTTTTTTTCCAAATGCTGTGCAGTCTACATGGTGCCAACAGGGATGGCAGCACTGACTGCTGCTGCAGGGATGAGAATCAGCTCCACATGCCACAGACTTAACATCTAGCATTAAAGAGCACTGCCTCACTCCAGGACATCACACTTCTTCAGCAACTGCACTGAAACTGACCCTCTTATTTTCACAACTCTAACAACAAGGAGCAGACACCCAGTGATGCAACAGCACTTTCAAAAGTGGGAGGAGGAGATGTGTGGGGGACACTGCCAGGACACAGAGAAATGATCATC